>CATOUR010000209.1:600000-760000 GCA_951848785.1 Callosobruchus maculatus | reverse complement strand
CAAAGAGCAAAGAGCAAAGAGCAAAGAGCAAAGAGCAAAGAGCAAAGAGCAAAGAGCAAAGAGCAAAGAGCAAAGAGCAAAGAGCAAAGAGCAAAGAGCAAAGAGCAAAGAGCAAAGAGCAAAGAGCAAAGAGCAAAGAGCAAAGAGCAAAGAGCAAAGAGCAAAGAGCAAAGAGCAAAGAGCAAAGAGCAAAGAGCAAAGAGCAAAGAGCAAAGAGCAAAGAGCAAAGAGCAAAGAGCAAAGAGCAAAGAGCAAAGAGCAAAGAGCAAAGAGCAAAGAGCAAAGAGCAAAGAGCAAAGAGCAAAGAGCAAAGAGCAAAGAGCAAAGAGCAAAGAGCAAAGAGCAAAGAGCAAAGAGCAAAGAGCAAAGAGCAAAGAGCAAAGAGCAAAGAGCAAAGAGCAAAGAGCAAAGAGCAAAGAGCAAAGAGCAAAGAGCAAAGAGCAAAGAGCAAAGAGCAAAGAGCAAAGAGCAAAGAGCAAAGAGCAAAGAGCAAAGAGCAAAGAGCAAAGAGCAAAGAGCAAAGAGCAAAGAGCAAAGAGCAAAGAGCAAAGAGCAAAGAGCAAAGAGCAAAGAGCAAAGAGCAAAGAGCAAAGAGCAAAGAGCAAAGAGCAAAGAGCAAAGAGCAAAGAGCAAAGAGCAAAGAGCAAAGAGCAAAGAGCAAAGAGCAAAGAGCAAAGAGCAAAGAGCAAAGAGCAAAGAGCAAAGAGCAAAGAGCAAAGAGCAAAGAGCAAAGAGCAAAGAGCAAAGAGCAAAGAGCAAAGAGCAAAGAGCAAAGAGCAAAGAGCAAAGAGCAAAGAGCAAAGAGCAAAGAGCAAAGAGCAAAGAGCAAAGAGCAAAGAGCAAAGAGCAAAGAGCAAAGAGCAAAGAGCAAAGAGCAAAGAGCAAAGAGCAAAGAGCAAAGAGCAAAGAGCAAAGAGCAAAGAGCAAAGAGCAAAGAGCAAAGAGCAAAGAGCAAAGAGCAAAGAGCAAAGAGCAAAGAGCAAAGAGCAAAGAGCAAAGAGCAAAGAGCAAAGAGCAAAGAGCAAAGAGCAAAGAGCAAAGAGCAAAGAGCAAAGAGCAAAGAGCAAAGAGCAAAGAGCAAAGAGCAAAGAGCAAAGAGCAAAGAGCAAAGAGCAAAGAGCAAAGAGCAAAGAGCAAAGAGCAAAGAGCAAAGAGCAAAGAGCAAAGAGCAAAGAGCAAAGAGCAAAGAGCAAAGAGCAAAGAGCAAAGAGCAAAGAGCAAAGAGCAAAGAGCAAAGAGCAAAGAGCAAAGAGCAAAGAGCAAAGAGCAAAGAGCAAAGAGCAAAGAGCAAAGAGCAAAGAGCAAAGAGCAAAGAGCAAAGAGCAAAGAGCAAAGAGCAAAGAGCAAAGAGCAAAGAGCAAAGAGCAAAGAGCAAAGAGCAAAGAGCAAAGAGCAAAGAGCAAAGAGCAAAGAGCAAAGAGCAAAGAGCAAAGAGCAAAGAGCAAAGAGCAAAGAGCAAAGAGCAAAGAGCAAAGAGCAAAGAGCAAAGAGCAAAGAGCAAAGAGCAAAGAGCAAAGAGCAAAGAGCAAAGAGCAAAGAGCAAAGAGCAAAGAGCAAAGAGCAAAGAGCAAAGAGCAAAGAGCAAAGAGCAAAGAGCAAAGAGCAAAGAGCAAAGAGCAAAGAGCAAAGAGCAAAGAGCAAAGAGCAAAGAGCAAAGAGCAAAGAGCAAAGAGCAAAGAGCAAAGAGCAAAGAGCAAAGAGCAAAGAGCAAAGAGCAAAGAGCAAAGAGCAAAGAGCAAAGAGCAAAGAGCAAAGAGCAAAGAGCAAAGAGCAAAGAGCAAAGAGCAAAGAGCAAAGAGCAAAGAGCAAAGAGCAAAGAGCAAAGAGCAAAGAGCAAAGAGCAAAGAGCAAAGAGCAAAGAGCAAAGAGCAAAGAGCAAAGAGCAAAGAGCAAAGAGCAAAGAGCAAAGAGCAAAGAGCAAAGAGCAAAGAGCAAAGAGCAAAGAGCAAAGAGCAAAGAGCAAAGAGCAAAGAGCAAAGAGCAAAGAGCAAAGAGCAAAGAGCAAAGAGCAAAGAGCAAAGAGCAAAGAGCAAAGAGCAAAGAGCAAAGAGCAAAGAGCAAAGAGCAAAGAGCAAAGAGCAAAGAGCAAAGAGCAAAGAGCAAAGAGCAAAGAGCAAAGAGCAAAGAGCAAAGAGCAAAGAGCAAAGAGCAAAGAGCAAAGAGCAAAGAGCAAAGAGCAAAGAGCAAAGAGCAAAGAGCAAAGAGCAAAGAGCAAAGAGCAAAGAGCAAAGAGCAAAGAGCAAAGAGCAAAGAGCAAAGAGCAAAGAGCAAAGAGCAAAGAGCAAAGAGCAAAGAGCAAAGAGCAAAGAGCAAAGAGCAAAGAGCAAAGAGCAAAGAGCAAAGAGCAAAGAGCAAAGAGCAAAGAGCAAAGAGCAAAGAGCAAAGAGCAAAGAGCAAAGAGCAAAGAGCAAAGAGCAAAGAGCAAAGAGCAAAGAGCAAAGAGCAAAGAGCAAAGAGCAAAGAGCAAAGAGCAAAGAGCAAAGAGCAAAGAGCAAAGAGCAAAGAGCAAAGAGCAAAGAGCAAAGAGCAAAGAGCAAAGAGCAAAGAGCAAAGAGCAAAGAGCAAAGAGCAAAGAGCAAAGAGCAAAGAGCAAAGAGCGAGCAAAAAAGCGAGCAAAAAAGCGAGCGAAAGAGCACAGAGCACAGAGCGACACGCCTCTGAGACCAAAATCGCGCAACATGTCTACTAGTGTGTACGATATCGGTAAGTGAGATGTTACGTTTCGCACTTAGAGCTACGATATCGAAAACATCTTTTTTTTTTCATTCAAAATTGTGGTGGCCCTGAAAAGGGCCATTTTTTATCTGTGATGGCAGACAGCCTCCCGCATAAATCCTGTCCTCTGCCGTCTGTCCTCTGCTGTCTGTCCTCTGCCGGCTGTCCTCTGCTGGCTATCTTCTGCCATCTGTCCTCTGCCGTATGTCCTCTGCCGTCTGTCCTCTGCCGGCTGCCCTCTGCTGTTTGTCCTCTGCCGGCTGTCCTCTGCTGTCTGTCCTCTGCCGTCTGTCCTCTGCTGTTTGTCCTCTGCCGGCTGTCCTCTACTGGCTGTCCTCTGATGGCTGTCCTCTGCTGGCTATCTTCTGCCATCTGTCCTCTGCCGTATGTCCTCTGCCGTCTGTCCTCTGCCGGCTGTCCCCTGCTGTTTGTCCTCCGCCGGCTGTCCCCTGCTGTTTGTCCTCCGCCGGCTGTCCTCTGCTGTTTGTCCTCTGCCGGCTGTCCTCTGCTGTCTGTCCTCTGCCGTCTGTCCTCTGCTGTTTGTCCTCTGCCGGCTGTCCTCTACTGGCTGTCCTCTGATGGCTGTCCTCTGCTGGCTATCTTCTGCCATCTGTCCTCTGCCGTATGTCCTCTGCCGTCTGTCCTCTGCCGGCTGTCCCCTGCTGTTTGTCCTCCGCCGGCTGTCCCCTGCTGTTTGTCCTCCGCCGGCTGTCCTCTGCTGTTTGTCCTCTGCCGGCTGTCCTCTACTTGCTGTCCTCTACTGGCTGTCCTCTGCTGGCTGTCCCCTGCTGTCTGTCCTCTGCCGGCTGTCGTCTGCCATCTGTCCTCTGCCGTATGTCCTCTGCCGTCTGTCCTCTGCCGGCTGCCTTCTGCTGGTTGTCCTCTGCCGTCTGTCCTCTGCTGTCTGTCCTCTGCCGTCTGTCCTCTGCTGTTTGTCCTCTGCCGGCTGTCCTCTACTGGCTGTCCTCTGATGGCTGTCCTCTGCTGGCTATCTTCTGCTGTCTGTCCTCTGCCGTCTGTCCTCTGCTGTTTGTCCTCTGCCGGCTGTCCTCTACTGGCTGTCCTCTGATGGCTGTCCTCTGCTGGCTATCTTCTGCTGTCTGTCCTCTGCCGTCTGTCCTCTGCTGTTTGTCCTCTGCCGTCTGTCCTCTGCTGGTTGTCCTCTGCCGGCTGTCCTCTGCTGGCTGTCCTCTGATGGCTGTCCTCTGCTGCCTATCTTCTGCTGTCTGTCCTCTGCCGTCTGTCCTCTGCTGTTTGTGCTCTGCCGGCTGTCCTCTACTGGCTGTCCTCTACTGGCTGTCCTCTGCTGGCTGTCCTCTGCCATCTGTCCTCTGCCGTATGTCCTCTGCCGTCTGTCCTCTGCCGGCTGCCTTCTGCTGGTTGTCCTCTGCCGTCTGTCCTCTGCTGGTTGTCCTCTGCCGGCTGTCCTCTGCTGGCTGTCCTCTGATGGCTGTCCTCTGCTGCCTATCTTCTGCTGTCTGTCCTCTGCCGTCTGTCCTCTGCTGTTTGTCCTCTGCCGTCTGTCCTCTGCTGGTTGTCCTCTGCCGGCTGTCCTCTGCTGGCTGTCCTCTGATGGCTGTCCTCTGCTGCCTATCTTCTGCTGTCTGTCCTCTGCCGTCTGTCCTCTGCTGTTTGTCCTCTGCCGTCTGTCCTCTGCTGGTTGTCCTCTGCCGGCTGTCCTCTACTGGCTGTCCTCTGATGGCTGTCCTCTGCTGGCTATCTTCTGCTGTCTGTCCTCTGCCGTCTGTCCTCTGCTGTTTGTCCTCTGCCGTCTGTCCTCTGCTGGTTGTCCTCTGCCGGCTGTCCTCTGCTGGCTGTCCTCTGATGGCTGTCCTCTGCTGCCTATCTTCTGCTGTCTGTCCTCTGCCGTCTGTCCTCTGCTGTTTGTCCTCTGCCGTCTGTCCTCTGCTGGTTGTCCTCTGCCGGCTGTCCTCTGCTGGCTGTCCTCTGATGGCTGTCCTCTGCTGGCTGTCCTCTGCTGGCTATCTTCTGCTGTCTGTCCTCTGCCGTCTGTCCTCTGCTGTTTGTCCTCTGCCGTCTGTCCTCTGCTGGTTGTCCTCTGCCGGCTGTCCTCTGCTGGCTGTCCTCTGATGGCTGTCCTCTGCTGGCTATCTTCTGCTGTCTGTCCTCTGCCGTCTGTCCTCTGCTGTTTGTCCTCTGCCGTCTGTCCTCTGCTGGTTGTCCTCTGCCGGCTGTCCTCTACTGGCTGTCCTCTGATGGCTGTCCTCTGCTGGCTATCTTCTGCTGTCTGTCCTCTGCCGTCTGTCCTCTGCTGTTTGTCCTCTGCCGTCTGTCCTCTGCTGTTTGTCCTCTGCCGTCTGTCCTCTGCTGGTTGTCCTCTGCCGGCTGTCCTCTACTGGCTGTCCTCTGATGGCTGTCCTCTGCTGGCTATCTTCTGCTGTCTGTCCTCTGCCGTCTGTCCTCTGCTGTTTGTCCTCTGCCGTCTGTCCTCTGCTGGTTGTCCTCTGCCGGCTGTCCTCTACTGGCTGTCCTCTGATGGCTGTCCTCTGCTGGCTATCTTCTGCTGTCTGTCCTCTGCCGTCTGTCCTCTGCTGTTTGTCCTCTGCCGTCTGTCCTCTGCTGGTTGTCCTCTGCCGGCTGTCCTCTGCTGGCTGTCCTCTGCCGGCTGTCCTCTGCTGGCTATCTTCTGCTGTCTGTCCTCTGCCGTCTGTCCTCTGCCGTCTGTCCTCTGCTGTTTGTCCTCTGCCGTCTGTCCTCTGCTGGTTGTCCTCTGCCGGCTGTCCTCTACTGGCTGTCCTCTGATGGCTGTCCTCTGCTCTCTGCTGGTTGTCCTCTGCCGGCTGTCCTCTGCTGGCTGTCCTCTGATGGCTGTCCTCTGCTGCCTATCTTCTGCTGTCTGTCCTCTGCCGTCTGTCCTCTGCTGTTTGTCCTCTGCCGTCTGTCCTCTGCTGGTTGTCCTCTGCCGGCTGTCCTCTGCTGGCTGTCCTCTGATGGCTGTCCTCTGCTGGCTATCTTCTGCTGTCTGTCCTCTGCCGTCTGTCCTCTGCTGTTTGTCCTCTGCCGTCTGTCCTCTGCTGGTTGTCCTCTGCCGGCTGTCCTCTACTGGCTGTCCTCTGATGGCTGTCCTCTGCTGGCTATCTTCTGCTGTCTGTCCTCTGCCGTCTGTCCTCTGCTGTTTGTCCTCTGCCGTCTGTCCTCTGCTGGTTGTCCTCTGCCGGCTGTCCTCTGCTGGCTATCTTCTGCTGTCTGTCCTCTGCCGTCTGTCCTCTGCCGTCTGTCCTCTGCTATTTGTCCTCTGCCGTCTGTCCTCTACTGTTTTTCCTCTGCCGTCTGTCCTCTGCCGGCTGTCCTCTGTAGTCTGTCCTCTGCCGGCTGTCCTCTGCTATTTGTCCTCTGCCGGCTGTCCTCTGCTATTTGTTCTCTGCCGTCTGTCCTCTGCTATTTGGCGGCTGTGCTCTGCTGTTTCTCCTCCGCCGACTGTCCTTGATCGTCTGTTCTCTGCAACAGACTTGTTGCATTCGTAATAGGCTGCCCGTTGACCTGTGAAACAAAGACCTAGTGGCATAATACAGTTTTTTAGGTTCATCCGAACATTGCCTTGCCTATTACAGAAATCAAGGGATTTTCTGATGTATACATAAGAGTATTGATTTATATCAATAGATATTGGGTCACCTGGAAATTATTGAGTTGATTTATAGTATTCTACTCGCAATTGAAATCCGAACACAATACCTGGTTATGTCTGATGACACTAAGCATTCCATTATCGGTATTCTTGGCACCAGGATTCGTGCCAAGGACACTGGTTAGATAATCGTTGGTGACAATGAGTTGCAATAAGTGCACTAGGTATGGACTGTGATATGATGCGAAGCCCATTTCACTTAATCTGGTACATCGTACGGATTCGAATGGGCCTCCATCTACCAAGCATACCAAGCGTCAGCAACAGCTCGAGTGGATCGCATTCTGTCTCGAAGAGCCACTGGTCGCAGTAGTTCTTCTACGTGCTCCACATTTAGTTCGCTGCATTCGCCCTTCTGTGATCCATGTGAGCCATGCTGCTATAACTGTAGTCACGCTACGCCTCATGGTTACAGTAATTGCTCTGGAAGAAGTACCACGTTCTCGTTGGCCTACAATCCGAGCCCGTTCAAAGGGGCTTAACTGCGTAGTCTGGGGCTGTCGTCTGGAGGGGCATCTTTCCACAACCAAATTCACCTCTCTTACATAACCAACTGGTCACGGGCCACATTTGCAACCGAAATCATAGTTTTTGAATCGACAAAAGGCCATGCTTTGTTTTTATGCGTCTAGAGCTTCTTAGAAGTGCCATGTAGGTAAATAGCGTCTGAATGAACAAAAAGTGTTACATATGTAATAGAAATGGTACTGCCAAGGTGTGTACAAATTTTCATTACAAATACCCCTTTTTCTCTAGCTGTTCAGATTTCGTTTGCGAGTATTATTATAATTATATTATTATTAACATATAATTACCGTAGCGAAGATGGAAAATGCGCAACGTTGTTAGAAATCATGTCGGTGGCGACGCAGCAATAATAAAGAATCTAAAAATATAAAAACAACTCATAGGCATAAATAGTATCATATGTGTGTATAAGTTAAAGCCTACAAATGCTATACTGCATTCAAGATTGACAAAATTTGTCACCAGTTGGGAACAGACATTTAGATTCTGGTTCTAACGGATCCTTTCATCGAGTAGCTATAAACTTATCAAAGTTTTCGTACAGCGAAAGTTTCTGCTACAGAATAAACAGACTTTTCCAACATGCGAAGTGTTTAAACTTTGATTCTCATGCGGTTGCTTGCAGATTTGTTTGCTATATGGAATACGTGTTGTACAATCAAATAGTGCTTGGTGGGTTATGGTAATATTTTTCAATATATGTGAGTCTCAGTTGTATTGCAGTAACAACATACACTGTTCACATCTAATAGGCTCGTGGAGCGGCGGAGTTATAGAGGATAGCTCATAAAAGCAGGCTAATTAGACAAATGGGAAGTTACCCACCGTACGCTAGTGAAAAAACGACTGGAGGTGATGCGTTGAGGCCCAGTCACCGATTAAATTAGTTAGCACTCCCACCATTTTTGGGTCACCGATTAGGAATGAAAATAACTCCCACAATCTTTGGGTCACCGACGAGAAATCAAATTAGTTAGCAGTCCCACGTTTTAGTCACCGATGAGAAATTAAATTAATTAGCTCTCCCATCATTTTTGGATCGCCAATATGAAAATGGAATTAGTTAGCACTCCCACTATTTTTGGGTCACCGATTAGGAATGAAAATAACTCCCACAATTTTTGGGTCACCGACGAGAAATTGAATTAGTTAGCACTCCCACCATTTTTAGGCCTCCGATTAGAGAACGAAGTTAGTTCGCTCTCTCACCATTTTTATGCCACTGAAGAGAAGTGAAATTAGTTAGCACTCCCACCATTTTTGGGTCACCGATGAGAAATTGGATTAGTTAGCACTCCCACCATTTTCAGGCCCCCGATTAGAAACGAAGTTAGTTCGCTCTCTCACCATTTTTATGCCACTGAATAGAAGTGAAATTAGTTAGCAGTCCCACCATTTTTGGGTCACTGATGAGAAATTGAATTAGTTAGCACTCCCACCATTTTTGGATCACCGATGAGAAATTGACTTAGTTAGCACTCCCACCATTTTTAGGCCCCGATTAGAAACGAAGTTAGTTCGCTCTCCCGCCATTTTTATGCCACTGAAGAGAAGTGAAATTAGTTAGCACTCCCACAATTTTTGGATCATCGATGAGAAATTGAATTAGTTAGCACTCCCACCATTTTTTTGGGTCATCGATTAGAAACGAAGTTAGTTCGCTCTCTCACCATTTTTATGCCACTGAAGAGAAGTGAAATTAGTTAGCACTCCCACCATTTTTGGATCACCGATGAGAAATTGAATTAGTTAGCACTCCCACCATTTTTAGGCCCCCGATTGGAAACGAAGTTAGTTTGCTCTCCCACCATTTTTATGCCACTGAAGAGAAGTGAAATTAGTTAGCACTCCCACCATTTTTGGGTCACCGATTAGAAATGAAGTTAGTTCGCTCTCCCACCACTTTTATGCCACTGAAGAGAAATGAAATTAGTTAACACTCCCACCATTTTTGGATCACCGATGAGAAATTGAATTAGTTAGCACTCCCACCATTTTTAGGCCCCCGATTGGAAACGAAGTTAGTTTGCTCTCCCACCATTTTTATGCCACTGAAGAGAAGTGAAATTAGTTAGCACTCCCACCATTTTTGGGTCACCGATTAGAAATGAAGTTAGTTCGCTCTCCCACCACTTCTATGCCACTGAAGAGAAATGAAATTAGTTAACACTCCCACCATTTTTGGATCACCGATGAGAAATTGAATTAGTTAGCACTTCCACCATTTTTGGGTCACCGATGAGAAATTGAATTAGTTAGCACTCCCACCATTTTTAGGCCCCCGATTAGAAATGAAGTTAGTTCGCTCTCCCACCATTTTTATGCCACTGAAGAGAAGTGAAATTAGTTAGCACTCCCACCATTTTTGGGTCACCGATTAGAAATGAAGTTAGTTCGCTCTCCCACCACTTCTATGCCACTGAAGAGAAATGAAATTAGTTAACACTCCCACCATTTTTGGATCACCGATGAGAAATTGAATTAGTTAGCACTTCCACCATTTTTGGGTCACCGATGAGAAATTGAATTAGTTAGCACTCCCACCATTTTTAGGCCCCCGATTAGAAATGAAGTTAGTTCGCTCTCCCACCACTTTTATGCCACTGAAGAGAAATGAAATTAGTTAACACTCCCACCATTTTTGGGTCACCGATTAGAAATGAAGTTAGTTCGCTCTCCCACCACTTCTATGCCACTGAAGAGAAATGAAATTAGTTAGCACTCCCACAATTTTTGGATCATCGATGAGAAATTGAATTAGTTAGCACTCCCACCATTTTTTTGGGTCATCGATTAGAAACGAAGTTAGTTCGCTCTCTCACCATTTTTATGCCACTGAAGAGAAGTGAAATTAGTTAGCACTCCCACCATTTTTGGATCACCGATGAGAAATTGAATTAGTTAGCACTCCCACCATTTTTAGGCCCCCGATTGGAAACGAAGTTAGTTTGCTCTCCCACCATTTTTATGCCACTGAAGAGAAGTGAAATTAGTTAGCACTCCCACCATTTTTGGGTCACCGATTAGAAATGAAGTTAGTTCGCTCTCCCACCACTTTTATGCCACTGAAGAGAAATGAAATTAGTTAACACTCCCACCATTTTTGGATCACCGATGAGAAATTGAATTAGTTAGCACTCCCACCATTTTTAGGCCCCCGATTGGAAACGAAGTTAGTTTGCTCTCCCACCATTTTTATGCCACTGAAGAGAAGTGAAATTAGTTAGCACTCCCACCATTTTTGGGTCACCGATTAGAAATGAAGTTAGTTCGCTCTCCCACCACTTTTATGCCACTGAAGAGAAATGAAATTAGTTAACACTCCCACCATTTTTGGATCACCGATGAGAAATTGAATTAGTTAGCACTTCCACCATTTTTGGGTCACCGATGAGAAATTGAATTAGTTAGCACTCCCACCATTTTTAGGCCCCCGATTAGAAATGAAGTTAGTTCGCTCTCCCACCATTTTTATGCCACTGAAGAGAAGTGAAATTAGTTAGCACTCCCACCATTTTTGGGTCACCGATTAGAAATGAAGTTAGTTCGCTCTCCCACCACTTCTATGCCACTGAAGAGAAATGAAATTAGTTAACACTCCCACCATTTTTGGATCACCGATGAGAAATTGAATTAGTTAGCACTTCCACCATTTTTGGGTCACCGATGAGAAATTGAATTAGTTAGCACTCCCACCATTTTTAGGCCCCCGATTAGAAATGAAGTTAGTTCGCTCTCCCACCACTTTTATGCCACTGAAGAGAAATGAAATTAGTTAACACTCCCACCATTTTTGGGTCACCGATGAGAAATTGAATTAGTTAGCACTTCCACCATTTTTAGGTTCCCGATTAGAAACGAAGTTAGTTCCCTCTCACCATTTTTATGCCACTGAATAGAAGTGAAATTGGTTAGCACTCCCACCATTTTTTGGATCACCGATGAGAGATTGAATTAGTTAGCTCTCCCACCATTTTTAGGTCCCCGATTAGAAACGAAGTTAGTTCGCTCTTCCACCACTTTTATGCCACTGAAGAGAAATGAAATTAGTTAGCACTCCCACCATTTTTGGGTCACCGATAAGAAATGAAATTAGTTAGCTCTCCCACCATTTTTTGATCATTGATTAGGAATGGCATAAGGGCCAAAGGTAGCCTATTTGCCTGGCTTCGCCTCCGTATCACTACTACTACCACCACTATCGTCCTCCCTACTTATAGTAAAATGATTCAGGCGCAAATTTGATGAAAAGCAACAACAGATCAATCACTTTCATAATATCAAATTCTGATATATACCATCTTCGAACACTATTTTGATGGTCTGAAAATCTTGTCACCTTACTTATGATTTATAAGATAAATACACCCGGCTGTGTTTTATGAGAGTGGGGATTCTAGTTGATCTTACCCAATTACGAGTTTCGATCCCAAAAACAATTTCTGGAACGCAAACTTAATATAACGTGAACGTGAGTTTCTCAGCAAAGAGGTACATTCAGCGATTTCGGTGAATAAACCTGGCAAGATAAGGGTAATATTTTAAAGGTGCGCTGCCATCTGAAAATAATAACCTATGGCCCTAAATAATATTTCACCTAATAATTAAGGAGCGTTAGTTATTTTTCAAGAGTTAAAAAGTTAATTGTATCGCAAAATCAATTTTGCACTTCACGAAAATTTATGACCGCTACAAGGCTCTCATATTAATGTCTACCGAAACAGTAAACTTCAGACGTTAGAACTTAAGGGATAGATAGCATTCCTAGCGGACCCTCTTAACTTAACTGCAAGACTTGTGCGTTTATTGCAACTTCATTAATTAGTTTAAACTCATAATCGAGAAAAAACTTTCGCGCTTATAGCCTAAAATTTATCTCATAAATTTTAATTTGGAAAGTGCATAGTAAGGAGGTCAAAGTTCCGAATCCCAATATTGATTCAGAAGTTTAGAAGTTAAAAAAATTACATCTATAGTTGACCTGGTACACACATAAAAATAAATTCTCAATCTAAGAATTCTGGTAATCTTACATACTTGCCACCAGAATATCTGTGCTCTCTCTAAGAAAACTAACTTGATGAGACAATTATGGTTAATTTGAACAAACAGAAATATATTTTTTATTTCCTTATTCATTCTAAAGGAATATGCTCTGGACCAAGAATATAATCTTCACTCTAAAAATGTCAATGTTCTTCGAGCATGTATTTTATGAAGTTTTAGTTCGAATATCGTACTTTCTAAATGAGCTCTTATAATGAATTTGTGGTTCTTGGGTTTTTAGGCCGGCGTCGTTTAGCGTTAAAGCTTGACGTTTCGCCACCACGAGTGGATGGCATCTTCAGAAGCTATTTCACTTCGGCGACTCCCAAAATACTGACGGCTGATGGATCTGCACATGTATTTATACCTGCTAGTGGTGACGTGGCCCAACCAGGTAGCGTTGGTAGCTCCGCCCCTTCGCGATGTGGTAGTGTCTTCAAGTCCTTTAGGATGGGTACCCATGTCCGGTTGACATTCTGTGTTTCTTCTTTCCTATTGAAATTATGATGTTTTTGTATTTCGATGGCTTCTCTGTGAAGTCTGGCATGGTACGAAGACGTTGCGGCAAGAACCTGAGCTTCTTCAAACTTAATCCTGTGACTTCCCTCCTTAATCGCATGTTCGGCTACCGCTGATTTGTCCGTATGGCCTAGTCGACAGCTAGACTTATGTTCTGCAATTCTTGTGTTTATAGATCGCTTCGTTGTTCCTATGTATACACTCCCACATGTGCATTATATGGTGTTGTGAGTGGGTCTCTTTTATGCTTCACCGTTCTCAAATATTCCTGTATCTTTCTTGTGGGCTTGTAGATGGTCTTGACATTTTCCTTTCGTAACATTTTTCCTATTCTGTCTGTTATTCCAGCACATAGGGTAGAAAAGCTTTTGCTATCGGTTTAGGTTCTGGTTCTGCCCTATTTCTTCTCATTGTTCTTGTTATTTCCTTTTCTGTGTAACCATTTGCCTTAAGAGCATTCTTTAGATGTTCCAGTTCGGTGTAGAGTTCTTCTGGTTTGCACACTTTTCTAGTCCATTCTGTCAAAGTTCTAATAATTCCGTACTTCTGAGATGGGTGGTGGTTTGATTCTTTATGTAAGTACCGGTCAGTATGAGCTGGCTTTCTATATACCTTGTCTTGTTAGAAAAACATCAAGGAAAGCGAGTTTTTTGTCTTCTTCTACCCCCTTGGTGGAGCTCTTATTACTTTGGTCAAGAATACAAACAGCTTGATAACTGCCGAGTACCACTGAGAGTAAGATAATCTTGGCTTATGTATATCGACATATTGTCACAGGCCTTATATTCATTTGTGTATAATTGATATTTTTACTTGTATGTATGTGTTATATTGTTATACTCTCGTAAGAGTATAACAATACTTTAATACTAAACGAGTATAACAATACTTTAATACTAAACAATAATTTCCATAACCACAACTGCGCAACAGCGCAGTTGTGGTTATGGAAATCTCGTACAAATATTCGTATTAGTAGTACCACTCTTTCCGAAAGTACAACCATTCATATTGTTTCAGATTATTGCTGCCAACAGCACAAGCTATTCTAACAACAACAGCTACCACTACGGGGACCACTACAAGGTAAGCTCTGCTGCAAACTAAATGAATAAAAATACGGTATCGAACATCACGAATATAGTACTTGATGTCATACATAGATACTTGATGTATAAGGGATGACTACTGCCAATAACTCAGAATGAATTACCCATAAACTGCACGACATTTTGATTGCAATGTCCACTGGATGTGAATGTACTTTGTTGATGTTTTGAAAAGCAACTATGGTAGCTATGTCTTACAGTTAATTGTTTTTCAAAATATCGAATAAATCCATTAAAAATTACTAGCTGTTGGAATTTTAATCTCACGCATTATATTTGTACAAGGAAAAAATGATGTTTATACAAGATATAGATTTAGTTTTTTAGTTCAAATACTTTTGGTGAAAACTATATATATGCTGGGTCACCAATCGTAATATTTTCATGAACTCTTTAGGTCAGAGACAAGATTTTAACAATTAACTGCCAGTACTTAAGGCTCAATAATAATAGCTGTAGTTTCGTTACGTTGCCGTTGTTGAAGCATATGCAGGGTGTTAATTAAGTATGTTAGCAAACTTTAACCACGAATAGTACTCCGAAAAATAGAAAGAAAATGTCATATGAACATGGGTCCGGAAATGCTTCCTAAGGGAGCTACGCCCCTTTGCATGGGGCACCTGAAGACGGTTTTCCCTCAATATTCTCGAAACCATTCATCACAAAATTACAAAATTAGGTACGATGGGTAAGCTTTTAACGCTGAATCTGATTCTGAATTCAGAATTTCATAATTTCAGAGGCGTATCATACGGGAGGAGTTCAGGGTAAAAATAACCCCACTTTCTAAATGGTAATTTTTTGAAATTCTGATGTTAGAATATGGTATTTCAGAGATTTCTACGTAAAAATGGGCTTTTGGTACATCTCGATAGGGCTAACCGTTTTCGAGAAAAATGCAAATTATTGAATACAATAGCCTGCATCGATTCAATAATTTGCATTTTTCTCGAAAACGGTTAGCCCTATCGAGATGCACCAAGAGACCATTTTTACGTAGAAATCTCTGAAATATCATATTCTAAAATCAAAATGACAAATAAATGACCATTTAGAAAATGGGCTAATTTTTGCCATTAACTCCTCCCGTATGATACGCCTGTGATTAAAATTATGAAATTCTGAATTCAGAATCAGATTCAGCGTCAAAGGTTTGCCCATCTTACCTAATTTCATAATTTTGTTATGAATGGTTTCGAGAATATCGAGGGAAAACCGTCTTCAGGGTGCCCCATGCAAAGGGGCGTAGCTCCCTCAGGAAGCATTTCCGGACCCATGTTCATATGACATTTTCTTTCTATTTTTCGGAGTACTATTCGCGGTTAGAGTTTGTTAACATACTTCGTGTTATTTGTCTTCATATGATTCTCATACCGAGAGACGCACCTAGATACAGGGTGACCGACAGGAACCTGACATTCTTCAAATGGTTAGAATGAAGCCGATAGAGGTTGTAGGGAGGGAATTCAAGTATCAGTCCCCTTGCTATATAATGCCATTTCAGTAGCTATGGCGCAGTGGACTGTAGAGCAAGGTATGTTCTTCTACAGCTAGCGGCTTCATACCAACCATTTGAAAAACTTCATGTTCCAGTCGATCACCCTCTCTATTTTAATCGTTTTCAAGTTATCGTAAGCTGAGAAATCTATAACAGTTTTATGTAACCTTTACAGGGATTGACGTTGTATATGCAGATCGCTGCTAGATAAAAGAAAACATACTGGCAATGTTCAAAATACCGACAACAAAATATGTGGACTATGGAGATGCGACGATGAAATGATTGTAATAAAGGTAGAGACGATATCATCTGAGACGAGTTGGCAATTGGCAACTATCGAGAAGCCGAAGGATGCAAAGCTGGTTTCTAAATTCTGTATTTTCGCTCAAATTTATAAAATAAATTATGTTTTTATTTATTTTTTATTTATTTTTACTTGAAAATCATGGCAATCCCGTGTTGTTGCACTTGACATGTCGAATCGGTATGAAAGACTTCTGGTCAAGCTTGCTGCTTATAGACTACCGCCTGGCCTGCGCCAGTGGCTAAATAGCTTGTTGAACGACCGATCTCCGTTAGCTGTAGTTGAAGGCTGTTCATCAGACGTATTTTCAATAAACGCCGGTGTTCCTCAGGGATCTGTCCTATCCCCTACACACAAAGTGGGGATTCGTAAATAAAGTACAGTTTAACGTACAGAAAACTCTAGCAACAACACTGACAAAGAAGTCTCACGATGGCTTACCAACTGTGGAAATGGAGGGTCACCAAATAGTTGAGTCACCTTCCGTCAAGCTTTTGGGGATCAACATCAACATGTCCTGGCAAGACCCGTCAAGGGAAGAGTGGGAGTCTAGGGAAAGACAGCTCATCGAAGGAGGAGGACAGGTCTGGTACACAGACGGTTCACTCGCCAGAGACGGCTCGGGCTCGGGAGTCTACGGACCCCATACAAGACTTTCACTGCCTCTTGGGGGGCACACCACAGTATTCCAGGCTGAGATCTATGCGATACTTGCTTGTGTCAATCGTATTCGGGAAATTGATGGGTCTAGGAGGCGGATTACTATCTGCTCTGACAGTCAGGCAGCTATCAAAGCACTGAGTGCTTGGGAAATAACGTCGAGACTGGTCCTGGAGTGCAGGAGGGCTCTTGACGACATCTCAGCTAAACACAAGGTATCACAGATGTGGGTACCTGGGGACGCTGGGGTAAAGGGTAACGAAATGGCAAATCATCTGGCCAGGATGGGATCTGGCAACACTTTTGTGGGCCCGAAACCAGCCTTAGGACTACCTGCAAACTTGATTAGGAAAACAACTGGAGAGTGGATCCAGAATCAACACTCTCTGAGATGGAATAACATCTCTGGTCATCTCCGTCAAGCTTGGGAACTATTAGCAGGGCCTGCAGAGAGAATAGGACGACTTTGTCTCTCTCTGGATAGGAGTAACTTGAGATTGCTAGTAGGCCTACTAACGGGTCACTTGTTCGTGATGAGGGTGGTCAACGACCCAACGTGCACGTGATGTGGTGAAGAGGAAGAATCCTGGGCACACATCTTGTGTCGCTGTGAAACCCTGGGTTATCACAGGCAGACTATGCTGGGCTCAAGAACCTTGGAACCAATAGATATAAAACGGATAGGACCTAAGAATGTACTTGCCTTTGCCAAAAGGGCAGGTCTTAGGAACTAGCGCGGATAGAGGCGCAAAAGGCCCCATTATGCTGTGACCCAGTCTCTTTTTTTTTCAAAATTTTGGCCACAACCCCAAGATTCTCTCATCTAAATTAAGTTTTTTGGCCATAAGCTTCCTTCATATTAGGACATTCGAAAAATGTATGATTTTGCATTGCGAGTTTTTTTGCACACTAAAAAACTTTTTTGAAAAAATCGCTCTAGATTGCCCTTCATTAAGGCATTAACTATAGCCTTCTAAAATTTCATGGATGTAGTTGTGAGTTGAGTGTGTACATGCGAATCCGTCTTTTACATGGCAAATACATATGTATAAATGTGTGTACTCAGGCCCCTTAAGGGTTTAGGGTATAGCACGAGAAATTGAGAATGCAAAAGAAGACGTATTCCCGTGTTAGCGAGGAGGCGTGGTCGCCTGTTCCCTTTCTCCAGTATGTGTGTCTACGATGAGGGCAGATAAGTCCAAAAATCCAAAGGTAAGGTCAAAAGGTCCTAAGGTAAGGCCAAAGGTCACTATAAAAATGAATTTCGCATTTCCAAGCTCCTGAAATTAGGTTTAAACTTACAGTAATGATTCAAAGAGCAAATTGAAGAAGAAAGCTTGAGCCTGTGCAACTATTTAGCCTTTTTTTGATATCGTGTTTGGTTTTTAAATTACAGACATTTATAGAATGTATGATTTTGCATTGCGAGTTTTTTTGCACCTTAAAAACTTTTTAGAGAAAATTGAAAATAGCTGTCATTCATTAAGGTCTTAACTATCGCTTTCCGAAATATTATATATATAGTTTGAAAATAGAGTGAGTTATGCGGGAAATTGTGAGTCCGTTTTTTACATGGCAAATACGTATGTATAAATGTGTGTATCCAGGCCCCTTAAGGGTCTAGGGTACAGCGCGCGAAATTGAGAATCCAAGAAAAGATTATTCCCGTGTTAGCGAGGAGGCGTGACCACCTGTTCCCTTTCTCCAGTATGTGTGTCTAAGATGAGGGCAGATAAGTCCAAAAATCCAAAGGTAAGGTCAAAAGGTCCAAAGGTAATGTCCAAAGGTCACTATAAAAATGAATTTCGCATTTCCAAGCTGCTGAAATTACCTTTAAACTTACAGCAATGACTCAAAGAGCAAATTGAAGAAGAAAGCTTGCGCTTGTGCAACTATTTAGCCTTTTTTTGACATCGTGTTTGGTTGTTAAATTACAGGCGTTTATAGAATGTACGATTTTGCATTGCGAGTTTTTGTGCACATTAAAAAACTTTTTAGAGAAAATCGAAAATAGCTGTCATTCATTAAGGTCTTAGCTATCGCCTTCTGAAATATTATATATGTAGTTTGAAAATAGAGTGAGTTATGCGAGAGACTTTGAGTCCGTGTTTTACATGGCAAATACGTATGTATAAATGTGTGTACTCAGGCCCCTTAAGGATTGATGCGAGAAGCTTCAAATCCAGTAACATTACAGCACTCGGTACGAATTTTACTAGTGATGTAAATGATTTTATTTAATTTTGCTGTATAGGAAACAGCAAAATTAAATAAAATCAATGAATACGTATGTGTTTATCATCTGCATACGCGTTTCCAGTTTCCGGATCATTAGTGAGACTGAAAACTTTTTTAATTAAACATTGAAATGAACGCTGTACGGCGTACGCCTCATGGTACGTCGTCTCCACCCTTACAGCCCGCGCCACAGCGCACCAGCCGGCCTTTTTATATTACGTAATTTTATCGCGATTAATTATTGTTGCGCTTGCAGTTGGAAAACAGGCAACCGTTAATGTGATCATAATAAAATGTTCGCAATAATGCAGTACGATACAACGGAAACTCTTATCATATCAGGCATTCTCGATGCGCCGTACGTGTTGAAGCTAGAGAATGATATCCCGGGATTGATAATCCCGGAAACTCGGGATCCCGGTCACTTATCGATACCAGACATCCTGGGATTTTCGAGATTGGTTCAAACCAGCTTGCAGCTCTCCTAAACAAGCTCCCGTCGTATGGGCTCTCTGTTAAGCTCTGCGGTTGGCTCGCAGACTTCCTCTCAGGTCGGAAAATTTCTGTAGTGGTAGACGGCTTTTCCTCTTCTTTCCATAGCATCAATGCCGGGGTTCCGCATGGATCGGTATTGGCTCCGATATTGTTTCTGCTTCATATTAATGACGTACTCTCTAGTACTATAAACCCAATACACGGTTTTGCGGATGACAGTACGCTGTATGCAGGCATCATGAGCAATAGACCAATCTCTGTGGTCGAGCTGGAACGCATAAGACTGGCAGTGGCAGCTTCACTTTCAAAGGATCTCGATACCATTACCGCTTGAGGGCTTAAGAATATGGTTAAATTTAATGCCTCCAAGACCCAGTATTGTACGCTATCAAACAAGAAGTGCCCAAGCCAACACCAGGTTCTAATGAACAACCAGGCTCTGCCAAGGAGTCACTCATTCAAGCTGTTAGGAGTCAACATTATAGAAAATCTGATCTGGCACGAACACGTCGCGTCAATTGCAACAGCTGCTGGTAAAAAGCTTGGGTACCTATTTAGAGCCAGAAAGTATTTCTCTCCAAGTAACCTCCTCACGCTATATAAAGCCCCGATAAAACCTTGCCTGGAGAATTGCTCTCATGTCTGGGGAGCTGCTGCCCCTTCTACCCTGTCTATATTAGATGCCGTCCAGAGAAGGGCAATTCGACTAATTGGCGATCAGGCCTTAACGCGCCACCTTCAGTCACTTTCTCACCGGCGTGTTGTTGGTGACCTCTTACTCTTCTACCGATATTCCAACGGAATCTGCTCCTCCGAGCTATCCTCTATCGTTCCGCCGCTCACTGCTTCCATCAGATGTACCCGTGTGACCGCTGCATCTCATCATAAGACGGTCGTTCTTCATACAACAAGAACTGTGCGGTACAACCGCACATTTATTCCCAGGGTGTCCAAGGCTTGGAATGGACTGCCAGAAGATGTATTTATTGGGCCTGCGGGTATTGGCCCATTCAAATCTCGCGTTAACAAACTTCCTCTAACATACCCTTTCACAGCAGCTGTGGTACTCTGGTATTTAGGCTCTTAGGCTAAACAAGAACCATCCCTCAGAGATCGGATACAAGAACGTCGAACGTTTTTTTCTGGACTAATTCCCTATTTAACAATCCGCATGACAAAAATACCGATGAGATTTTCACAACACCTGCCAAGAATACAATGCTGTATGTGACGAAAATGTTAGTAAGACAATTCACAATTTTATATGATAATACCGGTTTGGAGTGTTCACATACAGGTTTATTCAACGAAAATGGTGATATTTCACTTGCTGAGCTTGTAAAGCAGTCTACATAAGTCTTAAGATATAATCTAGTTGCAGCATTTTTATATATAACACATTCTTTCATCATATTTGCTTCTTATTACTGCCAATATCTTTTGAACTGTTTCTAGGGTCACGTTTTTTGTTTAATATTATAGTTTATATTTAGAAATAATTGGGTAGAAACAATCTCCTTTGCCTATGCCCCTTAGAAAAGATTAATCAATTCATATACACCCAACTGATTACTTCTACATTGTGATATCATAACAACTACTGATGCAATTTGCATAGCTTTTCAAAACTAAAAAAAAAACATTATTGATACCTTAATAAAATTTCTGTCAAACCAGTATGCTGATATCAGTTTTGTAAAAAAATCAATTGATTTTCAGTAACGAAACCTTACAATAAAATTATAACCAAGGATTTATTCTCAAACCATGGAATACTGTTGCAAATACTGTATCTACAATTTATATTTCACTACTTATCATTACTTTAGAGCACCCGTTATCACTAAAATTGAATGGTATTTAAGTTCTTACCAAATCTTAATTAATAAGTCAAAAAAGTTATGTTAAATACTACTTGGTACAAACCGTGTAGCTAGCACCCTGTACGAGAGCCAGATATAAAAAAATGGAGTCAAGTTGATTGACTCAGTACTTCCGACACATAATGATTATACCATTTTATTATTTTTCTATTGCATGAAACTATAGTTTGAAATTCCCTTGCAACCAAATCATCGCTCAACCGCCCGCAAAACAATATGCAACGCAAAAACTCTCCTAAACAATTTCTTGTGTCTCCCTTTTTAGGAACTAGGACGCCAATGCAAAACAATCAGGAGCCTCCAGAACGTGTAAAAACGAAGTTTGAGCAGTTTTTATATTTTTAGCTCATAGTTTTTTTTATTATTGCTGCGCCGCCACTGACACGATTTTTCAGAAAAAGACGCGTTTTTCATTCTCGCCGCGGCAATAAATTCTGTGTCAAAATTTTATTAAAATCAATTCAATCATTTTCGCGTTACGCGATATATAACGATCTAAAACAATACTCGTATGTATACCTACACTACAAATTCTAATTATGTCGTTTTTCATGCACAGGTCACTGGGCAGCCCATTATAAATACAACAAATTTTTTAGTTTTACAACCCCCCACCTTCCAACCACCCCAAATTTACCCCCACCAAAAAAAAAGCAGAAAATGATCAGGAACTCCTAACGCGCCTAAAAACAAGGTTTGAGCCGTTTTTATATTTTTGGTATTTTTATTATTTCTGCGCCGCCACTGACACGATTTTCCCAAATCATACGCGTTTTCCATCTCGCCGCAGTAGTAATACTGTGTCAAAATTTCATCAAGCAATAAGTTTCACGTTACGCAATATAGAACGATCTAGATCAATACTCCTATGTATACATCACAAATTCTAAGTCCCTTGGTTTCTATTATAAGCAAGGCAATGTTCGGATGGACCTAAAAAAGTATATTATGCCGCTAGGATTCTCATTCACAGGTCAATGGACAGCCCATTATAAATACAACAAATTTTTCAGTTTTACAACGCCCCACCCCTCAACCACTCCAAATTTACCCCCACCCAAAAAAAGTAGAAAACGATCAGGAACCCCTAAAACGCCTAAAAACCAAGTTTGAGGAATATTTGAAAATATTTGTTACTTGCTAATTACTCCGCCCCCTGTACAACGATTTCCAAAATTATAGGAACATTACCTCGTAAGACCACAACATATCGCTACCCAATTTTCATCACAATCCATACAGCGGTTACTGAGATTACGACGTTAGAAAAACGCCAACAGACAGACAGACAGACAGACAGACAGACCGACAGACAGACAGACCGACAGAAATGACTGACATGGATTTTCTTTATGTAGACATCATGAAACGCCCAAAAAGCGTTTTATCTCGAAACCGAAAATTTTCGCGATCACAATACTCCCCTCACCTATCGGTGTGGGAAGTAAAAATAATGGCATGTATTAGTTTCCAAAACATATTTGTATGAAATTTTGTTACAATGTTGCCAGTAATTTCGAAAAAACCGTAAAACAGTGTATAATTTGTTTTCTTCTTGAATACTGACGGCGTTACGAATTTTTTTTACTAAGCAAACCCCAACTATTCTCCAGTTTTCTACCCATCCTAGAGACGGGGTCACATACCGTATAAGGTAGTGGGTGAATCAAAGAGGGTGCCCTTGCTGTCCACCCCTGGCTAAGTAGCCTTTGGGTATAAAACAGACTATGTTTTGCCATACGAACGCATGATGTGAATGTGAGACGTGTAACAATGTGCGATAGTACGTATAACGCGTTAACCGCATTGCTTCGGGCCACATTCTGCAAAGTTAGTGTAGTGCAGCGAATTTACTCCCCTCTGTTAACACATACACTCAATGGCGTAACTACCTAGGGTACTTCTAATTCCTGTGGCTTGGACGAACAAGGGCCTATCTGCATGAAACAAGTTTCAAGAAAATAGGGTACTTGCAGAAGAAATATTATGTCGTTTACGCGTTCCTTAGAGCCTAGTAAACATGACAAAATCACTTGTTTGGTTTTTCGGAATCGGCTGTGAGAGATATTCCAAAAATTATTTCAAATGCCGTGCAAACAACCTCTGACGTCAGTGATGTCCTATAGTGATGGGATGTAAAGTATTGATATTCGATATCGATAGCCAGTGCTAACCTAACATTTTGACATTGATCATTATAACCACAAAACACAGTCACACACAAAAGTACAAAAGTCAAAAGAATAAAAGTTAGGCTAGATTACTAATTCACTTTGTAGGGATGGACTTGAATTAGATTCTATCTTTGGATTCATTCATAATGGGATGCGCCGAAATAAAAGGATGGCTTCGACTAGTTGCGAATCTCGGTCACAAACAGGATGAACTGTGATACCTATCAGATATAAAAATGTATTGCAACGAAAATGCTAGTGGGCTAATTGCCTGTTTCAAATATTAAGTATCAATAAATTGAGTCGCATTGTTAAAGAATTCAGATCATCTCTAGTTTGCAGTTGAAACTCACTGACCTGCGCTGTAGCAGTATCGATTGTCGATATCGATAAGATATCTGTGACGTCAGCCCTTGTTTTAAGTCACGTGGAAAAATTTGAATATATCCTTATTTTATTTTGCAAATATCTTTTTTTGGCCGTCAGTAAAATCATGTTTTTTGTTTCCCACTGCTTCTTGATATAGTTTTCTTTACGCTATGTATACTCCCGAGGCGATTTCACGACCCTGCAAGTACCCTATTGAAGATTTGTGAAAATATCACATACGTTTCTCAACCGAGCGACATAGTATTTGGGAACTGAAGGCAAATATTCGTGAAACATCTTTTATGGTCTGCTTCCTGCAAAGGCTGGAAGCCTATTGTGCTGTAGAAGCACTGCGAGAGGATAAGTATCGGTGCACGTTAAATTTGAAACGCTGCAGGTTGTAGTCGTCGGGAAAAACGATGTCAAACCAGGAAATCTAGCAGGCCATTCTATAGGCCCTCTTCACCCTAACCGCTTATCTGGAAACGCTTCGTTTAAATATTGCCAAACCGGAAGAACATAGTGAGAGAGAATCTTTCTCGATATATCATTGAAACGAGACATTACTCGATACCACTTGTCATTTAAATTTTTTTAAGAGGATGACCTTGGGGCAGAAGATACAAAGGGGTGAAGTAGTTTTTAGTTAAAAAGTTGTCCCCCTTCACAAAAATTTTGACGTGTCTCGGCGTTTTTTCTTTTTTTTTCTTTTATTCAGTGGTTTTGAAATGAGCACCCTGTATATACTGGGCGAGTTTTTAGTACAGGCTCGGTCGATAACTCCACTACTGTAAAAGATAGCGAAAAAAGTTGTATACAAAAGTTGTAGCCACAGATGTGCTCCTTGATCATAAAATAATTTGATTTATACAGGGTGATCCATAACTACTTGGTGATGCAAACATGCATTTTTTAAATGAGACACCCTATATATTTATTCCATATTCAAATTCTAATAATGATTTCCGTTCTTCCAATATAAGGTATTGTTACATTATACAGGGTATTTCAGAAGTTATGGCCATTTTTATCTCCAAATCGTTGTCAAATGGACGTATTGTATATCAAAAAGTGATGAATTAAAAATCATTTTTTTACACGAATAGATAAAACATATCATCTAGTTTTAAAATCGGCTGTAGAAAAAGCCCTCGACGCATATTCTTATACAGGGTGATGTAGAATAAAAAATCCAGATTTTTTTTATTTTTTTTTTCAAATGTAACTCCCAATATTTTATTATACCAAAGAATTGATTTTAATATGTTCTTTCATCTTTGTATAGCACTTGTACCTACGTCCGTCAGTTTCCGAGATATTTCGATTTTTCGGTAAATTTAAAATATAGCTTCTATTTGTGTACTGAAATTTATTTATTTTGATATAGTACTATCGAATTTGTTTTTTATTTAACGAACAACTAAATTATAAGGTCATGATAGTATTTGAGTCAAAACCTTGAATCATCGAAATAAAGTCAAGTATGCTAAGGAAACAATTTTGTAGGCGTGAAGCATAATTATCAAGCAGATGTATCACGTATGCTTTTAAAAATTGACGGTTTTCATAACCTGCTCAATGACTCCGTATTGTGTGAAAAACGAGCTTCAAAAACTAATTTTTTCATTGAGGGTATTTAGGAGAATCTTTGAGAAATTGCTTACTTGCCTCTAGAATATATCAACTATGAACAGAAATATCCAGAACGGAGGCACTCTAAAACTAATGCGTTTGAAAGATTGAAGAATCGTTTTATTTGGACCGTATCCTTTAATATTTCAAGCCTACCTGATAGATCTGCTTGATAATTATGCATGACGTCTGTAAAATTGTTTTTTCAGCACACTTGACCTACACTATCTCGTTAATCCAGTGTTTTGACTTCATAAAGTGCTATTGTGGCCTTAAATTTTAGTTGTTTCTTAAGCAAAAATAAAATTTAATAGTATTTTCTCAAAATTAATAAATTTTAGTAAACAAACACAAGCTGTATTCAAAATTTGTAGAAAAATCGAAATATCTCAGAAACAAATGAACGCAGCCATAGCAAGTGCTATACCGAGATGAAAGAGTATATTAAAAAAATCTTTGGCACAATAAAATATTGGGGGTTACATTTAAGAGAAGAGAGATCTAGGTTTTGCATTCTACATCACCCTGTATACGAATATGAGTCGCGGGCTTTTTTTAAAGCCGATTTTAAAACTAGATGATATTTTTTCATCCATCCGTGTAAAAAAAATTATCTTTTATTCATCACTTTTCGATATACAGTACATTCATTTGACAGCGATTTGTATATAAAAATCATCATAACTTTTGAAATACCCTGTATAATGTAATAATACCCTATATTGGAAGAACGGAAATCATTAGTAGAATTTGAATATTGAATAATATATAAGGTGTCTCATTTAAAAAAAGGCATGGTTGCATCACCACGTAGTTATGGATCACTCTGTATACATCAAAATATTTTCTGAGCTAGGAGCATGTCCGTGGCTACAACTTTTATATACAATTTTTTTCGCTATCTTGTACAGTAGTGGAGTTATCGACCGAGCCGGTACTAAAAATTCACCCTGTATAATATATGTATATTACATCACTTGTGCTGGTAAAAAGGTACCTGCAAATAGTAATGTGCATAGCAAAGTGACTTAAGGGTAAGAAACTAGCGGTAAACATTCGTATATAAGAAATGCTTACGATGGAACTACAAAGGCAGCCGAACTGCTAGTCTGGAGGAGAAATTGTTTTGGAATAGCGCTATTATGCTCCTTGAGGGAGCAGAAAGTTTTACACAAAACTTTTCTTTAATGTTCATTTAATCACGGCAAATACCTCCTTGACGTTTCGCCACTTGGAGCTTTCAAACGGCTGAAAGTTTTTCCATCAAACAATTTTTAAAATCTTCCTTAACGCCAGTTACAAAGCGCTAGTCATTTCTTGGTTGTGCTTCTTTTAATTATTTAAAGGGCCCCCGTTTACGTTACGTTTTTTAATGAACTGCTTTTTATTAACGAACAGAAAACTGACACACATCTACACTGTGCTGTTCCATAAAACACCTAGAGCGTGGGTGCAAAATGTTGGGAACCGGGACTTTTAGTCCCGTCCACACACAGAAAAATCTGTTGTTTTGTCAAAGACTTACGCTTGGATTCTATGGGACGTTACACTCAGCATTCCTCAAATACAGCGATGTTTTTTCCAATAGGAAGTGTATAGTTGGTAACGAATTATATCGTATTGTCGATTCAACTACAAGATGTCATTGGATTCCAATGAATGATTCAATCGCAGCCTGTCGTTGAATCGAATCTGTGTTTGGTAATTGATTCTAAACTATTTTCTTTTCCTTGGACCAACAGATTTTATTGAGAGGACAGCTGATTGATTCGTTTGGATGTTTAATTGTGTGATTTTGTGTGAAGTTATAAGGAGCATGATATAAGAATTAGACATAAGCCTGCACCAGTTGTTGCATTATTACCTGAAATATGACTGTCCGACTAATCTAAATACCTACATTCTAAGTGCCAATTTCTCAGTAGGTCCTCCATTTAATATATAACTGGACACATTTAAATCACACAATTGCTGATGCAATACGCAAAACCACGAGATGATACAACACGGCTAACACCGAAACAACACAACGACACAACCTCGTCCATGTTGACGAGTTCGCGGCGATAGTAGCACTGAGATCATCCCCCTGTTCTTTACTCTCACCTTCATTGAATCGGGACATCAGTCCCGCCGAATACTGATTATAGTTCAGCGAATGACAAGGATCATTGAAACAAAATTAATTTTTATCAGATGAATTATCACGAACTGCTGTTGCAGTAATAATTTTTGTACATTGAATAGATTGTATGCTTTGCTTAAATGAAACATAGGGTAAGTTTCAAAAACAAAAGGATGTTTTGATTGCATTATATGTCAATACTGGTATTAGAAGGATTATACACATCGTTATAATGAATATAAAATTATTTTGAATTTCTTGGCGTACCTGTGATTGCTTCGAATATAAGGATTGAATTCTTTCAATGACATGGATTTGAAACAACTGTAAATATATTTAAAGAGATGGAAAAACATCCAAATACTAACATTTAATTGAAAACGCAACAGTATTTTTTTCTGTGCATAAGTAAATAAACAAGAAGAAGTATTATTAACTATAAATGAGAAGGGAGAAATATTATCCACTTCAACTAATAATAGAAGGAAAAATCGCAGGAGAAAGAAGAATTGCTCCAATAATCAGCTATTTAGAGCGGCAGTTTCCAAAGTTCGAATTATCTTGATGATTCCCAACCTTCTGAATGGAGTTGGCACTTAAAGAAGATGAGCATGCCAAATCTTCCTATCCAGGGTGTCCCTGAATTTCCTTGACACGTGATAGTCTCGTAACAAACAAAGCTCAAATAAAAACTGAGTAGAATTTTTGAAGGTACTATAGGGTCTATCATACCATATTTTCATAACATTTTTTTTATACGTCAACCCTTAAAACTCACCCCCAACTTTTTTTTTTCGAATAGCACCTCATAGGCTTGCCTACATAAATGATATTCCTATTTTATTTAAAATCTCATGGTCCCTTAGATTTTATACGCAAACTTATTTTTTGCGTGAAATCATAAATATAAATAAAATAAGAAGCTGTTTAACGCAATGAATGGATAAAAAAGAAAACTAGGTGAGTTTTTAAGTGTTTTTGATACATACTTTTGAGAACAAATATCTTTTTTGTTCTTTTTTATTACGAAAATATTACGCCTCAAAAAAATCCTCATTTTATTTATCTTATGAAACTGGGAAAATATTGGTTTGTGTATGAAATATAGGCACTACAAGATTTGAGATAAAATAATGAGCTCATTTTTGAAGGAAAATTTTTGGGGAGCTATTTGAAAAAAGGTGGGGGTGAGTTTTAGGAGTTGAAGTACAAACAAAATATTTCGGAAACGTGGCATGATAGGCCATTCAGTACCCTTGAAAACCCACTTAGTTTTCTTTTTAACTGTTATTCTTACCAAAGTATTACGTGTCAAACAAATCCTTATTTTATAATTTTTTTGCTTACGACTTTACGAAAAAAAATAGGTTTCTGTATAAAATCAAATGTACCACAAGATTTTAAATAAAATAAGGACTTAATTTGTATAGGAAAAACTATTGGGTGCTATTTGAAAAAAGAAAGTTGGGGTGACCTTTTAGGGTTGAAGTACAAAAAAAATGTTTCGAAAGCATGGTATGATAGACCCTGTAGTACTTCAAAAAATTCCACTCAGTTTTCGTTTGAACTTTTTTTTGTTACGAGAATATCACACGTCAAGGAAATTCAGGGACACCCTGTATATCCGCAAAGACCTAATTATCTTAAAACCAAGAATGTGATATTTTTGATCATACATAGTTGTATGATTTTTTTATGGTCAGCCTCTCGCAAAAGCTGAAAGCTTATGGCGCTGTAGAAGCGCTCCGAGAGGATACGTATCTGTGCACGTTAGGTTTGAAACGCTGGAGGTGGTAGCCATCGGGAGACAAATTCCACGGCAGCTCATTCCACAGCGTCGAAGTTCTCCAAAAGAAGGAATGCTGGAGGAGACTGGTTCAGGGAGTAGGGACCTCGACTTGGTAAGGATGAGCTCCTAGAGCTCAATCGAACATCTTCCGCGATAGAATCTGTAAAGCAGAGACAGGTCAGCCACCCTTGTTCGATGTTCCAGGCTCTGGAGGGCCTTTGTGAGGTTAGGCGTATCAACTAGTCTACTAGTCTAATTGATCTCTTCTGGATAGTGCCCAGAAGCTTCAGAGTGCTTCGGAACGCATTCTCACACATCACATGAGAGCAATACTCCAACGATGGTGGATCTGTGCCTTGTAGAGCAGCAGTAGTTGCTCTGGTGTATAGCTTCCTACAGCGGAGCAAAACTCCAAGATTCTGAGATGCCGTTTTAGCAATACTGGCGACGTGGTCGTTCTAGGACATATTATTGTTGATGTTGATCCCCAAAAGTTTATTGATGTACAGCAGAAACAGTTTAGGGGAGAGGTCATATCCCCAAGGAACACCATCGTTTATTAAAAATTAGTCTGATTTAAATAAATATTTGCAATTCAAAACTGGGAATGTCATGAGAGTAGGAATACTGATGTCTTAAATCAAACAAATAATAATCTGGAAAACAAAACAATATCACCTATAAGAATACCATACAAGATGGTTCCTAAGTTGATACTCTTTTTAGCTGTATATAGAAGTCGTTAAAATAAACAACTTTTTCAAATAACTTTTTACAGAGAACTGAAAAATAAGCTAGATAAAGCACTAAGAAGGTGTACCTGAGCTTCTGTATCAAGACGTACCTAGGCTGTTTATGTTTAATTTTCTGCTTGGATTTTGTCATATGGATTTAGCTTTGTACCTGTGAATCAGTACGCTGGTCACTTTGATTTTATCATAGTTAAATTTAAATAGGTAAATCCTAAAAGTAACACATTATTATGAAACTTAGTCTAGAATTTAGCTATTTAGAATCAACTATATTAAACTAATCATCGAGCAATAAAGTCAGTAGGCCGTTGTGAAGTAGTTCAAAGTTTTGTGTACCTCGGTTCTTTGAACGACAATTCAACAGCACGTATGGCCATGACAAAGGTTACTAAAATATGGCGTGACCATAACATCACTAATGCTACCAAAATGTCGCTGGTTCAGTCTCTCGTGTTCTCCATATTTTTGTATGCCTCGGAAACTTGGACTGTTAAAAAGTCACATCGAGCTCGCATAGATGCTTTTGAAATGTGGACATGGGGGAGAATGCTGAGAGTTCCTTATACTGCCCATCGAACTAACGTTTCCACACTGGATGAGCTCGGTAATCCAAAGAGACTATCCTCCATTGTGTTGACGAGAATGCTAACACATACACACAGAAGCGATAATATGGAGAAACTTGTAGTTCAGGGTCACGGCCCGAGTGGGCGGCGCCGTGGCCGTTCCTCTACACGCTGGTTGGGTTTGACGAAACAGTTGCTGGATATGAGTATGAAGAGCGCCACTGAACTGACAGTAAATCGCGAACGATGGCGAGCTACAGTTCTCAAAACTATTGATAATGTTCCTGTCGGCAGTACCCTAGCTCCGACTTAATGCATTTTACGAGTTCACAACATGTCTGTTAAGACATTGTGACTATGATGATGATATTAAACTGAAAGGGACTAGTGCATTAAGTGACAGGTACAATGCCTGATCGATAAGACAAAAATCTAAGCGAAAAACGAAACGAAAACGAAAAACAGACTAGAAATGCTAGATTTACTTCTTTTTGTACATCGCTTATTTTTCAGTTTTCTGCAAAAAGTTATTTGGAAAAGTTGTTTATTTTAACGACTTCTATACACAGTTAAGAATAGTCTCACCTTACCCTGCTTCTTAAACAAAGCATCTAGCTTAGAATAAGTCACGAAGTATAGCTGAAACAACTAATTTATTCTTCACGTTGCCATTGGAACATCAGGTCTCTAAAGTTACTTTGACATTTTTATATATGTGAATATCTCCTGGAGGAGTTCTTCCCGTCTATATACAGCTTATTGAGGGCCCTGATATGCAAACGCTTGATGTCCTCCAAAACAGCGCGGAACTTCAGTTCAGTCTCCAGCTTTTCTTTGTCTTCTTGGGCTTTCTCCCTCAGTTCCTGGTGCTTACTCCTGGAATTGGATTGTAAATATTTAATTTGGATGTCTGATAGGATGCAATAAGATATAATTAAAACCTAGTTAATTCTTTTTATTTCGGAGCTAGTGTCGCATTAACGCGTTCTGCTTTTTTCGACGTTAATAAGTAAACTTTGGAACAGGGCCGGAGTAGCCGAAATGTAAATAGATACAGGGTTGGGATAAAGTATGAAACCAAGCAAATAACTTTGGAACGAAAAGAGTTATATTGCTGAAAATTTGCAGGCAAATGTAGTGACGTCTAGTGCATCCGAAGACATTATGCTAGCTATCAATGTACTTCCGGTTTAACCGGAAGTACCGTCAACTTTTTTAATTTAAACGGGACACCCTGTATATTTTTGCAGATTTTAGTTCATCTTTTTTTTCCGAATACGTCCATGGTGGGTTTAGCATTAGTTTCTGTAAAAACGGGAAAAATAAAGCTTCTTTATCATTTCAGGTGTTTAAAATGCCGGTCATTCAAAGTCGGTTTTGGCGATCGCGTGAGAACTCACAAAGAAGTATGTCAACTTTTATTGATTTACGTCCCGACAGGGGACCTATAACACGTTTGACGGTGACTAAAAAAAAATACAAAAAAATGACTTCAAACGGGAAGACCGCAGGCCGCCACGGACGAATTTGTGAGACAAATTTTGTAAGAAACAAATACGAAACCCACTGTGGACGTATTCGGAAAAACAAGATGAATTAAAATCTGCAAAAATATACAGGGTGTCCCATTTAAATTAAAAAAGTTGACGGTACTTCCGGTTAAACCGGAAGTACATTAATAGCTAACATAATGTCTTCGGATGCATTAGACGTCACTACGCTTGCCTGCAAATTTTCAGCAATATCGCTCTTTCCGTTTCAAAGTTATTTGCTTGGTTCCATACTTTATCCCAACTCTGTATACTATACACTCTACACACAGCTCTTGAAATACCTGGACGTGTGGAACAAAGCAATTGAAAATCAGGGCGAATCCCGTGTTGTTGCACTTGCAAAACCGAAAGCCTTTCGATAGAGTGTGGCAGTGACTTCTGGTCAAGCTTGCTGCTTATGGACTGCCACCCGACCTGCGCCAGTGGTTGAATAGCTGCTGTTCATCAGATGTATTTTCAATAAACGCAGGTGTTCCTCAGGGATCTACCCTATCCCCTACACTACTTCTTCTGTACATCAATGAGCTGCTGGAAATGACATCCAATGCAATCTACAGCTTCGCAGACGACAGTACATTAATATCGTACATGGAACCAGGCAAGCCAGTATCATCCCAGGAGACGGTACGTCGGCGCTAGCAACATACCTCACAGATCAACGTAGATATCAAAACAATTGTCGGGTGGGGATTAGTAAATAAAGTACAATTTAACGTACAGAAAATTCAGGCAACAAGAAAGACAAAGAAGTCTTACGTTAGCTTGCCAACTGTGGAAATGGAGGGTCACCCAATAGTCAAGTCACCTTACGTCAAGCTTTTGAGGGCCAACATCAACCATAATATGTCCTGGCACGACCAGTATTGCTAAAACAGCATCCCAGTACTGATAAATAAATAAAGCAAAATAAATAAATTATCTGTGATCTGCAGCATTCACTGTTGTTAATAATTATGTACCTACTCTAACTTTACATGTGTTTTTTTGTGATATATGTTGTGTGTCGTTTTCTACATTAGTACTTTGTATATGTTATTACATTATTATAATGCACATACTTTACTTTTACTTTTATATTTACGTACTGACGTGTGTAAACATTTTTATGTAATGCGCAAATAAATTACTACTACTACTACTACTACTACTACTACTACCAGAAGCTTGGAGTTTTGTTTCGCTGTAGGAAGCTGTATCAACCACAGCAACTAGTTCTGCTCTACGAGTATAAGGCACATATCAGACCATCGTTGGAGTATTACTCCCATTTGTGGGGATGCGATCCTAAGCCCTATCTAAAGCCTCTTGACACTATCAAGAAGAGCGCATTCAGACTAACTGATACGCCTTACCTCACAAAGGACCACCACAGCCTAAAACATCATAGAAGGGTGAGCGACCTGTCCCTGTTTCACACATTTTATCACGGAAGATGTTCCAGTGAGCTCTCCCAGATGATAACACCAAAGGCCGTCCGAACAAGGAACACTAGAGAGGCTCTGCGAGATCATCCTTACCAGATTGAGGTCCTTACTCCCCGAACCAGTCTCCTCTAGCATCCCTTCTATTAGAGAGCTGCCGGGTAATCTGTTTCCCGACGGCTACAACCTGCAGCGTTTCAAATCTAACGTGCACCGATACTTCTCCTCTCGCAACGCATCTATAGCGCCCTTGCAGGAGGTAGACTACAAAAAACTCTTTCCCATTCATCTTCTAGGAAGTTAATAGTTAAAGAAACTAGAGTAGCACGTTTTCACAGTAGATCGATCCAAGTGGAAGTGTTATGCCATATTGACAGTGGCAGGCTCGGTGGAAGTCAAACAGTGTGTAGAACAAAGCATATTGTATATACAGGGCGTTTAAGATCTTGATGCCGTTATGTAAAGTACGAATATTACACATCGTTGTAATGCTTGTAGCACAAATATAATACAAATATCCAAAATTTGAAGTTTCAAAAAAAAATCGCAACATTTTCTGATAACACAGAATATGCGGCAACAGGGCTAGAGACAATAACATTTGTTTACATAGTGAATATCTCCAAAAACACCTGACAGAAACTGGGGCGAATACTGAGTAGTGTTGTCGGATTGTGATTTTGCAGTCATACTTTTTTAATTTTTTTCTGTTTAACTATGCGTTAACTAGTGAAATGGTACTGAGGTTTCAGGTTCGAAATATCATGATCTATCGTTCCTCCAAATTAATGCACTAAGATCGTAAACACCCTGTATACTCTGATAGCCAGGAAGCTCTAAATGCGGTGGCAGCTCCGAGGGATAGACCAGCTCAGGCAGAAAAATGCTCTGATGCTTTCAGAGACTAGCATGACACAAGAAGGTTTTATCCCGGAAACGGTTTGCACGTTTTTCTTAAAATATGACGAACCTTGTTATTTCAAACCTTGTTATTTCAAATAGATCACCCTGTATTTTCTTTTAATTTTTGAATCCTTAGAAAACACTCATTGTTTTTTTTTCAAACATTCTCAATTCTCAAATGCCATAATTTTCAGGTTACAACTAAATTTACATTATATCCACCCAAATTGAAATAAGACATCAAAAATTAAAAAAAAACATAATGTGAAGGCGATCACAGCAGATGCTCAAATGTGAAAAAATGTAGTCAAGTTGATTGACTCAGTACTTCCCACACATACCGATGATACCAGTTTTATTATTTTCCCACAGCATGAAACTATAGTCTAGATGCCCCTGCAACCAAATCATCGCTCGCCCGACCACAAAAAAAGTGTTTTATTCTACTACTATTCCACCCCAACTTCACCTCCACCCAAAAAAAAAAGTAGAAAATGATCAGGAACCCCTAAAACGCATAAAAACGAAGTTTGGGCTGTTTTCATATTTTTAGTTTTTTAATATTGCTGCGCCGCCACTGAGACGATTTCTAAAAATCAGACGCATTTTCCATCCTTGCCAAAGTAGTAATGCTGTGCCGAAGTTTCATGAACATCAACTCAGTAGTTTCCACATTATAAAATGCAGAACGATCTAAAGCAATACTCGTATGTACAGGGTGACCTAATAAGAATGGACGTCGGCAATATCTCGGTAACCGTTTATCGTATAACTTTGAGAAAAAATATTATTAGGTAAATCGGCTAAGGGAAATCTCTGGAAATTACTTTCAAGTTCCGCAAGTAGCCGCTAGGGGGCGTAACTGTTACGGTCAAACATAAAAACGGCTTTTTCTCAAAAAATATTCAAATAAAGGTATATTATAAATTCTACCGTTATGTAGACTGAACAATTCTCGATGTTTTTTGTTAATCGTTTTTTGTTCTATCTTGTAAGATGTAGTGGTGGGGGAAGGTAATAAAGCTTTTTCTTTAAATGGCCGTAACTTTGGCATAGGTTAACAGAATTAAACAAGCAAGGTCTCGTTAGAAAGAGCTGTTCTTACCTAATAATCTGCTGTATAGAAATTGTCCATGTTTATCTTGACTTAGTAGCTACAGGGCGATATTTGACATAATAACAATTATTACGCATTGTTACGAAAATTTTAAATGGTATGCTATATATCTTATAACATAGATATATAGAGAACAAAATTCTTAAGAAGTCAGCGAAAGACTCAACCTCCTAGCTATTTGCAAAGCGGAGATATCAGTAAAACAAGTATTATGACAAGTGTGCTGTGAGTTTTAGAAACAATTGCCGCCCTATAGGCGCATAGCCTCCGTCTAAGCGTTTTACTAATCATTTTATAGATAATACTAAAGTAAAAACACTAAAAATCATATTTTAGCTTTCTGAAACAACCACCAGGTGGCGTAGTAGGCGCCAATAAATGCTGTATACAATTTTCATGATAATGGAACTTCTAAAAGGAACAAACAAAAATAAAATGCAGTATAAAATTGATTATTAGTTTAGTCACTATTAAAAGTCAATTTGAGCTTGTCACAAAGTGTTATATATGAACTCAACAAGCAAGGATACTAAGAAAAAATCAATGTGAATAGATCTCAGAAATTAAGGCCAATTAACAGCAAAATAAAGCAAAATAAGGTGGCATAATAACAAGGATAACAAACAAATGATACACAAATGTAATTCACATGCGCATACCATACCTATTGTCAGTGTTGCCAGTGTTTAATGGCGTCTATCGTGTTAGATATGCACTTATGCATCCATTCTAGCGTAGATCAACCTGCCAGTTTTAGGCATCTAGAGCAACACTGAAAATGGGTATGGTATACGCATGTAATTTAGGTTTATGTATTTTATCTATTAAATTGTAGTTGTACCACGTTATTTTGCTTTATTTTGCTGTTAATTGGCCTTAATTTTTAAGGTCTATTCACATTGATTTTTTGTTACTATCTTTGCTATCGAATTCATATAATACCTTGTGATCAGCTCAAATTGACGTTTAATAATGATAAAAACAATAATACATTTTTTACTGTAATTTGTTTTTGATTGCTTCTTTAAAAAGTTCCATTATTATGAAAATTGAATACTACGCCACCTGGTGGTTGTTTGAGCAAGTCAAAATATGATTTGTAGTGTTTTTACTTGAGTATTATCTATAAAATGATTACAAAACGATTATACGGAGGCTATATCCCTATAGGGCGGCAATTGTTTCTGAAACTCACAGCACACTTAACAGAATACTTGTTTTACTGATATCTCCGGTTTGAAAATAGCTAGGAGGTTGAATCTTTCGCTGACTTTTTAAGAATTTTGTCTTCTATATACCTGTGTTACAAGATATATAGCATACCATTTAAAATTTTCGTAATAATGCGTAATAATTGTTATTATGTCAAATATCGCCCTGTAGCCACTAAGTCAAGATAAACATGGACAATTTCTATACAACAGATTATTAGGTAAGAACAGCTCTTTCTAACGAGACCTTGCTTGTTTAATTCTGTTAACCTATGCCAAAGTTACGGCCATTTAAAGAAAAAGCTTTATTACCTTCCCCCACCACTACATCTTACAAGATAGAACAAAAAACGATTAACAAAAAACATCGAGAATTGTTCAGTCTACATAACGGTATAATTTATAATATACCTTTATTTGGATATTTTTTGAGAAAAAGCCGTTTTTATGTTTGACCGTAACAGTTACGCCCCCTAGCGGCTACTTACGGAACTTGAAAATAATTTTCAGATATTTCCCTTAGCCGATTTACCCAATAATATTTTTTGCTCGAAGTTATACGATTAACGGTTACGGAGATATTGCCGGCGTCCATTCTTATTAGGTCACCCTGTACATACATCGGAAAATTCTCAGTCTCTTGGTTCCTGTAATACACAAGGCAATGTTCGGATGGACCTAAAAAAAGAGTATTATACCGCTAGGTCTTTCTCTCTTAGGTCAGTGGACAGCTTATTATGATTACAACAAATTTTTCAGCTTTACAACCCCCCACCCTTCAACTACCCCAATTTTACCCCCACCCAAAAAAAGTAGAAAATGATCAGGAACCCCTAAGACGCGTAAATACGAAGTTTGAGGGATATTTGAAATTTTTCGTTTTTTGCTAATTACTCCGCCGCCCATGCACCGTTTTTCAAAAATGTAGCAACATTACCTACTACGACCCCATACCATATCGCTACCCAAATTTCATCAAAATCCATGCAGCGGTTACTGAGATTAGGAGGCTAGAAAAACGCCAACTGACAGACAGACCGACGGAAATGAGTGACGTGGATTTTCGTTATGTAGGCATCATAAAACGCCCAAAAAGTATATTATCTCAAAATCGAAAATTTTTGCGATCACAATACTCCCCTCACCTATCGGTGTGGGAAGTAAAAAACAGTTATCTCCCTGTCTTAAATGCGGGACCAGAAACCAAAGCACCCACCACATTACAAAAGGGTGTGATTTGAGGGCCTATGACGGAAGCCAGGATTCTGAATTTAAGGCGATAAAAAATACAAAAGGTTACGCGCAAATATGCGACGATTAAGGCAAGCAATATATCGGAACTAGGCAGTAGTAGAGAATTATAATTTTGGGGGTGTAAAATAGAGCAAAATAACTGTTGTATGATGAGGTATTTTTTGTCACGTGACGCCCGATTCAAAATTATTAATGGGACACCCTGTATATTAGTGCCTTTCTGTGTACCTCTCGATAAAGCAATTCTAACAAAATAGCGCACTTGGGGTCTAAAGTGATTAATTCAGGAGCTACAGGTACTTAAAAGATACAGAGCTGCACATAAGGTAAAGGCTGAAGAAGCAAAAAATTTAAAAAAGTACTTGAAGAAGCAATAAATTGAAAAAAATATTTCGGAATACTTACTGATTGCAGATAATCCTCTCTGCGTCTTTAACCATTTGTTTCAACGTCGTGTCACTGTATTTTCTCAAGTCCAAAGCAGCCTGCATTTTGATACGGAATCACTGATGCTTGCGTTGTACTAAAATCAACTATGAAGATGTCACGTAGACATGCATCCGCAAGCAGTTAGCTTTATCTATTAATTCTTCAATAAAGTGATGGATGTACATTACTCTTGATATTCGCATACAGTCAGGTGCAAAACAAATGCCACGTAATTTCTTGATCGATTTCAAAACCTTTAGTTACTTACTTCATTCCGAGCTCCATTTCGAATATTCTTATGTTTTTTTATGTATATTGTAGATATCCCTTTACCTATAGAGTGATTTCTAGATGTACATTGGATAGCAAAAATTTTAGTTGGTGACACTTTGCATTTTTTTAAATTGTTTCGAAAACAAACGTTTTTGTTGTAAAAGCTGGACTTTGAAAATCTTTTTTGTCAATATAAGTTTTGTATGATTGTTCCATATATTATATAATCTTAGTCGAAAAGGCGAAAAACAGATAAGTTGAATGAAAAATATTCTAATACATATATTAAAAATAAATTTAGTTTAACAAAAATAACATTGGACTAAAAAGTTAAAATTTTTGAACTAAGCTTAAATACTAATAAACGAAAAATACTAGTACCATTGTAAAAAATGGCACAAGCGCCCAAAGCGTGTTTTGCAATGTAAAATCAGACATTCTTCAAATTTACGTAATCTAACAACCAAACATCATATCAAAACAAGACCAACGAAGTAAGATAGCGCAAGCTTTCTTCTTTAATTTGCTTCGCACAATTCGCACATTTAAAGTGGTAGAACATGATATATGTCTGGTGTAGCAGAACACATGTCCGATAGTCTACATAAGGTAAACTTAAAGAAATTGATAACTTGGGAAGCTGGACTCACATGAATGGTTACGCAACGTAATGGATAAGAACGGAGGTCCGATTGCATGGTTATCTGACGTGGCCCTCCAACAGATAGTAGACAAAAACACAAAAAAACAAAAAAACCATCAATTTATCTAACAACTCAGTAAAATACCAATAATACACTTTTATTAATCAAATTTGGTAGTCTGTTTTGTGAGCAAGCGTTGAAAAATTTTCTCTAGCAGAAAGGCATTTTAACAATGCATTTCACTGCAGAAAGTCTTTAGTCAGTAAACTAAAAAAAAGATCAGCTGTACTCGATAACAATTGTTGAGGTATATAACAATACGCAATTCCTTATCTATCGAATACTTTTGAAACTGCCCAGTAATCGTTTTTGCTCGATGATTATAGTCGCATCCCTAGATCTGTTTAAATAGCAGAATTAAATTGATTGTCAATCGCCACCTGTTATCACACTGTTACACTTTTATCAACATAAAAGTTAGTGTATAATAAAATACATTTGTTTCTGTATAGATCATCAATCGCCATAAGTCATTATTTGACTTTTGTTAAGAGCTGTTTACACTTGCCAGTCTGATGCTTATAAGAAGTTTATCTACAAATATAGCCACACTGCTTAACTTTGTGTATGTTCGTTGTTTCGTTTTCAAGATTATCAAGTACTTGATTATTGAATACCTGAAGATTTCGGTATTCTTACATTCAAGACTTTCTCAGTTTTGGGTTGAAACTATTTACTTGATATATTATACGATAAAAAATATCAAATTCCTGGTTTAAGGGGCCTGGATACACACATTTATGCATACGTATTTGCCATGTAAAACACGGACTCACAGTTTCTCGCATAACTCACTCTATTTTCAAACTACATATATAATATTTCAGAAGACGATAGTTAAGACCTTAATGAATGACAACTATTTTCGATTTTCTCAAAAAAGTTTTTTAATCTGCAACAAACTCGCAATTCAAAATCATACATTCTATAAATGCCTGTAATTTAACAACCAAACACGATATCGAAAAAAAGGCTAAATAGTTGCACAAACGCAAGCTTTCTTCTTCAATTTGCTCTTTGAGTCATTACTGTAAGTTTAAAGGTGACGCCAGGAGCTGGGAAATGCGAAATTCCTTTTTATGGTAACCTTTGGACCTTACCTTTGGACCTTTTGACCTTACCTTTGGATTCTTGGACTTATCTCCCCTCATCCTAACACACACACTGGAGATTTTCAATTTCGCGCTATACCCTAGACCCTTAAGATAATTACAGCTGTGCTTATAGAGGAATGAACGAATAAGGACCGGAGGCTATCCAGCACGGAATGTGGCTGGTGCATAGGCCACACGATGGGCCATTTTGCGCCTCTATCCGCGCTAGTTCCTAAGACCTGCCCTTTTCGCAAAGGCAATTACATTCTTAGGTCCTACCCGTTTTATCTCTATTGGTTCCAAGGTTCTTGAGCCCAGCATAGTCTGCCTGTGATAACCCAGGGTTTCACAGTGACACAAGATGTGTGCCGAGGATTCTTCCTCTTCACCACACCACGTGCACGTTGGGTCGTTGACCACCCTCATCACGATCAAGTGACGCCTGAAGGTGTTGTGACCCGTTAATAGGCCTACTAGCAATCTCAAGTTACTCCTATCCAGAGAGAGACAAAATCGTCCTATTCTCTCTGCAGGCCCTGCTAATAGTTCCCGAGCTTGACGGAGATGACCGGAGATGTTGTTCCATCTCGGAGAGTGTTGATTCTGGATCCACTCTCCAGTTGTTTTCCTAATCAAGTTTGCAGATAGTCCTAAGGCTCGTTCCGGGCCCACAAAACTGTTGCCGGATCCCATCCTAGCCAGATGATCCGCCATTTCGTTACCCTTTACCCCAGCGTGCCCAGGTACCCACATCAGTGATACCTTGTGTTTAGCTGAGATGTCGTCAAGAGCCCTCCTGCACTCCAGGACCAGTCCCGACGTTATTTTCAGCACTCAGTGCTTATAGAGGAAGATATGGTTCACTTGAATGAACGTATACAGGGCGAGTCCTAAGTCGATACTTTTTTAACTATGTATTTCTATTTAAATAACTTCTTTTATAAAAATGAAAAATAAGAGAGATACAGAAAAACAAAAGTATATTTGGGGTTCTTTGATTGAATTTTTCTCAAATCAATTAGGCATTGTACTTGCCTAATAGCGCAGTAGTCACTTTTTGTTTATCATTGTTAATTTTAAATCGGTAAATTCTAAAAGATGCTCATTATTATGAAACAACTTTTAGGATTTACCAATTTAAATTTAACTACGATACACTGAAAGTGACTACTGCACTATCTGACAGGTATAATGCCCAATAGATCTGACAAAAAGTCGAGCAAAAGACTAAACATATCTCTTGATATACAAGCCCAGATACGCCTTTTTATTCTGTATCTTGCTTATTTTTCAGTTTCCTGAAAAATGTATTTAGAAAAGTTGTTTATTTTAACGACTTCTACACACAATTGAAAAAAAAAGTATTAGTTTGGGACTGTATGTTCTTTGTCCAAGAATTTATTTGTATGTGTGCTTCTACACTACCTTTTTAGAACACACGTATCTACCTTCTGAAAGTTTTTAAGTACCACGAATAATTAGGAGTAGATATTACTCAACCAGCGGCTAATTACAAAGATTAAACTCGTTGAATAGTTGAAAATATTTGAAAGGCAGTAGATTCGGTTGACCTATATTAGCCCAGCCACTGGATTATATTTAATTGGTTAATGTAATTCTAAAAACGTCATGGCCTTTATTAAACGAGTTTACTAATGGCGAACTGTTTTTCACCGCCAACTGTTCTGCATTAGAATTAACTGGCTCTCAATATTACCCCTTGCTAACTACTGCATAGGACTAATCAGCTCTTAGAGTTTGGTAGCGACAGGCCTGGCTTAGGGCAAGTTAACGTTCATAAGTATACAGGGTTTAATATGATTCGACGTATACGGATACGGATCAGAGCATGATAGTAGCACAGTATATCCAATTATACAGTAGCGCAACTCTCCAGAATTTTGGTGGTTCGCGCATAGCATCCCGCGCATCGTTCGCAGGATGTTTAGCACGGCGATCGCCTGACTCGTGTCCAGTCTATGAGAGTGAAGGTAGTGTCTTTGGCAGAACCGGATTAAGGAATTTGGTGATACGCTGATATGGATATCGGGACGCGTGAAGTCAAATGTTGCGCCGCTGTCGGCTGTATTAACAATTCCAAAAACTATGACTATAGTTTTTTAAGCTTCCTCAAGATGCTGCCAGATATGCGATTCCTCCAATGTTTAATATGCTCCTTTATTATCTAATAGTATTAAAGTGTGATAGCATAGCTCCATTTGTCTCTAACAAAGTCTGGCGGGTATTAGGGTAGCTGCGTTTTTTTTTTCAGTTTTTTAGAAGAGTTGGACGTTACGGAAAGTCGTTCTTTAATTATGAGCCTAAAGTCAGAATGATAATTTCTCACTGTTTCCTCACAGCACCACAACGTTCAAAAGATATTTCACGCCATATAACAAAATGAATGTGATTATGCATTCCAACATTATAAAATTTTAAGCACGAAGTGAAGTCCATCTTAATGGATCCTCAAATAGAAAGTTCACAATAAAAAGAATCAACATGCTAGTTTCAAAAATGTATCATTTTCCTTTATAGACGTGGATTCTTTTCTTCAATATGCCTATTCATATGTAATATACAAATACAGAAGGACCTTTCCTTAGTCTTGGTAAACTGGATAAAAAACAATTTTGCAATTTTTTTATGAATAATGGCCAGTTTAGTATATTTCATCGTTGTTATAAACATATTAGTAATTATTTTTTACGTACACCTATCAAGTTTTCATCGGTTTTGCTGTTTACCAAGTTTTCGTACCTCAAACGTTTTTCTATGATGATTGATGAAGATAAATTTAAAGGTTGTGGGATAACTAGACATAAATGTTATTTTGGACGCTACGTCGTTACATATACCCATATTTGAGTCATATAAGATATTATAAAGTTTTTACATTTATTTAAATGTTTAAGGTTAAGTAAGATAAGATAAAATAAAGTTGAATGAATCTCGCATTTTTGTAATTTACTTAGAAACAATAAAGCCACCTATTTTTTCGAAGTTAACAATTTTCTTTCATATACCGACTATTTCTTGTTTTGCTTCTAAAAAAAATGTTTACACCCCACTTATATGCAAAGAATCCATGATGAATTAGAAGAATCAGTACAAAATATTTTCACGTACAATAAATACGAATACATGGATATAACTTACAAATTGTCATTCATAATTCCAAAGACAACTGCCTAACCTCGATGAAGAATATCACATTACCACACTGCTCTCAAAACTTACTCTATTTACGAGACATATCGCGTCCATTAAACTTATTGCAACACAATAATTACGCTTCTTCACTCGATTATTGCTAAGCCGGCCCTGTGCTTAAAACGTAAACGGCAATACTTGCGGCTCGTGCTGAGGAGCCGACGTGGGGTTATGAGAGGCCAGTTTTTCGGAGACAAATTGTCTGCATGATTTCTAGGCAGTTGCGCTACTGTATAATTGGATATACTGTGATAGTAGAGCTAAAATGCTAAAATTAATTCCATATACAGGGTGAGTTTTTGAGTACCGGATGGGTCAAAAGCTCCACTGCTGTAGAAGATATATTAAGCCAGACTTCGCCGATTACATTAAACCCTGTATGTTACAGATTAATGAAAAACAGCCATACACCTGGCTGCAGGATGGCCGGCTCTTTCCGGAAACGGAAGGTGTTATGCTAGCTATCCAGGACCAAGTGATTGCGACACGAAATTACAAGAAGTACATAATTAAAGATCCATCCATCTCTGATGATAATTGCAGAAAATGCCACCAGCAGAAGGAAACAATAGAACACACAACTAGTGCATGCAAAATTCTCGCTGGAACCCAGTATACAGCCAGACATAACTCTGCAGCCAGTCATACACCAAGCACTAGCCACAACAAACAAGCTAATTGAAAACACAGATCCATATTATAACTACACACCGACCTCAGTACTCGAAAACAATCAATTCAAACTATACTGGGACATTGAAATACATACAGATAAAACCATCCCAGCAAATAGGCCAGATATAGTTTTCCAGTCAAAGACCAAAGTGACCTACTTAATAGATATTGCGATTCCCAGTGATATGAACATCCAAAACACCTACGCTGGGAAGATATCTAAATACACCGATCTCGCCATAGAAATAAAACGGCTATGGAAACAAAACAAAGTTGTCATTGTCCCCCTCATTATGTCGGTCTCAGGCCTTACTCCAAATACATTTACACCACACCTGCAACAATTGGGCCTGGATGAAAAGTTACATAAAACCTTCCAAAATTCTGTAATCCTCAAGACCTGCAGCACTGTACGGTCCTTCCTGAATTCAGAATAATAATAGGTCAGGTGTTGACTAGGCACAGCCCGTCAATACTTGTTACTACCGCGACCATGCGAGAAAAAATAAAAAATGCAAAATAATAATAATAATCTTCTTTATTGCAGTTCCATCAAGCGTATGGTTTATGTTTTCATTCCTCACCTCGTCTCAGGTTGACCTACAGTGAATAAAGCATAACTCTGTGGAATAAAGTAACCATATGAAACAGAGTAAGAAATGTTAGCAAGAAATGCAATATGCTAGTAAACTAGAGAATTCAAGTTCCATGCTTTTTAATCTTGCACCTGATTACCCTAGTATATAAAAATTTCCACACTGCCTCGGAGGTATTGTTCTGGCACATTACCCTTTATTTTAAGTGGTGCTATGCTAAGTAAAAAAAAATAATGTGAAACTAACAATCAATAAATAAACCTAATTACTGGTACCCAGCAAAACTTTAGATTATTGGAGAAAAATATTAACAAACTTACCCCAGTGCAAAAGTTGATGATAACACCGAAATACATGGTGTGAGGCTTTCGTGATCATCGTCCAAGGAATTTGTGGTTCTTGAGCTTCTGGGCCGGCATCGTGGAGCGTTGAGGCTTGAAGTTTCGCCACCAAGAGTGGATGGCATCTTCAGAAGCTATTACACTTCGGCGACTTTCCAAATTCTGTATCTCTGCTCAATATTCCTGGACCCTCACGCTCAGATCCACCACTGTAAAAAAAGGAGTAATTAGAGACCTCTAAAATAGTTAAAAGCAAAGCTTGAACTGTTTTTTCTTTGTCACAGTTTTTAAAAAACTACACATGACGATTAAGATAAGCAATACATCGTAACTGGGCAGTAGTAGAGTATTATACAGGGTGGAGCATATTAATGAAGTGTTTTGAAATAATCATAAAATTATTAGTTTTTACTCTAAAAAAAATTATTGGTAGTAGAACATAGCTGATAATAAACCATTTTGACATATCTAAGTGCAAAAATTACATCTGGCATATGATGCAGCCGTTCACGAAAATTGCACTCCACTGTTTCCAGCATGTCTCTGTTGATTTTTGAGAGATTCCATGGCGAATCGCTTCCTTCTCTGCGTCTAACGTACGGGGCTTGGCCCTTTAACCACGTGACTTGAGTTATCCCCATAGAAAAAAATCACAAATTGATAAGTCGGGAGACCGAGGAGGTCGTGACATTCCACCAAACCTCGAAATTGAACGATTTGGAAACAGATGGCAAAAAACAGCCATGGTTGCTCTAGCACACCTCTTCTTTGCAATTCAGGTATGAAAAAGGTATTCACCATATGAATGTAACGTTCAGAAGTTACTGTAGCGGTGACCCCATTTTCTCCAAAAACATATGGATCAATGATGCCGCGCCATATGCCACGCGTTGTTCTAGCGTCTCCCGCTCCATGATGGCAAGTGGCAAGTAAGAAAGTGAAATGGTTTGAGTCAAGGAATGGATTGTAATAAACCGCGTGCCCCTCCCTTTTCTAATATATGAGTAATACTCAAACCAGAAACACTTGATTTTTATGCCCCACCCTGTATTTTTGGAGGTGTAAATTAGGGCAAATTTTGTGTCTTTTCTTGTCATTGTGCTACCCAACGAGGTATTTTTTTTTTGTTCACGTGACGTCCGATTCAAAATTATTAATGGGAAACCCTGTATATCAGTGCCTTTCTGTGTTTCACCCGATAAAACAATGTCAACAAACTAACACACTTGGGGTCTAAAGTGATTAGTTCAAGAGCTACAGGATTGTACTGCTAGGATTGATTATAACATGTAGGTACCTCTACAGTTATTTTGCTAGTGTTTCATAATGGTAGCGGTAATTGAAAGCCTTTTAGAGTATGTGGTATGTATCTATATAAATTGCTAATCTCCTAATGAAAATTAAATACCTGTCCTGCCGCCCAAGCTTCTCAAAGAAAACACCAATTGTCGAACAGGACTTAGTTTTTAAGGTGATTCAATTCACAATAGTTATACTACAGCACTTGGTGCTACGAGGACAAAACCCACTGCTGCCCTGAAGGTACTCTTGGGCTTGCCGCCTCTACACCTCTGGATAAAGAGAGAGGCGATGTCGGCTTGCCTGAGAATGCGTGACGGGGAAACGTGGGTATGACGAGAACCATTAGTTGGCCACACCAGAATAGAGCGATTCGCGGAGAGTAATATCCCGATATCGTCATTCAGGGTGGAAAAAGACATCTTAAATTTAGATAAGGGATTCTCACTAGTCATCCCGGAAAGAGACGACTGGATGAGAGGGAAAGTCAAGTTTCCGCCCAATAGTCTGGTATGCTTCACTGACCGATCGCTCTTAAAAGAGTCAGGATCCGGGGGAGCGGGCTTCTGTCTGGAGGGTAAATAAGTGCGGCGGAGCTTCGCGCTGGGAACCTGCACGACTGTCTTCCAGGCGGAAGTGTATGCGATATTGATGGCGGCATACTCGACGGAAGTCGAACAGTGCTCTGAACAGAGCATATATATATGCTCTGACAGCCAATCAGCTCTGAAAGCGGTGGCAGCTCCGAGGACCAGATCAGCTCTGGCTCAAGAATGCTCGGCCGCCCTTCAGAAATTAGCAAGCCATAAGAAGGTGACCCTGATGTGGGTCCCCGGACACATTGGTATACCGGGTAACGAGAGAGCGGACCGATTAGCTAGGATAGGGGCCAGCAGCCCCTGCATCGGCCCAGAACCTATGCTGGAAATTAGCAGACGCCAGGTCAATGTGGCCCTGGACAACTGGGCCTACAAGGAACTGGCGAAAGCCTGGTTAGAGAGAGACGACCGCAGGCAAGCCAAAAGATTCATAGCAGGCCCTGATAAGGGCCGAACGCTATGGCTTTTGAATAAAGGCAGAAAGACGCTCAACCTTCTGGTGGGGGTTCTTACTGGCCATTGCCGGCTGAATAGACATTTGTCACTTATGAGAGTGGTAGGGGACCCCATTTGCTCCAGATGCTGGGAGGAGGACGAGACAGCGTTCCACTGCCTGGGCAGATGTGCAGTTTATCGCAAACTTAGGGTTCAGATATTCGGCACGGCGGAGTTCGGGGAGGAGTCACTATATTTAGCGAATGGTCGGACATACTGACTTTCGTCAGGAGGTCTGGTAGGTTCGACAAGGAGCTTTCTAGGGTGTACAATTTTAGTGTTTTCAGTGATTGGTTCAGTGGGGTTGGCAAAAAGGGCCAAAGGTGGCCTACTTGGCTGGCTTGAATATAGTAAATCGAAATTAACGAAAATCATACGTGTAGCATTTATTTTGTACCTGAGTGTACACTGCAGCAGTATTAAGCAATAAAAAGGGTATTTGCACATCCAGGGCCGTTAAATGGCAATTCTCAAATGCAGGCAGACCTGGTGAAACAAAAGCGGTGGCAATACAGCGACAACATTGGGCCCGACAGAGACCAGGAATCCTCTCGTTTAAGGATATTTATTTAAAAAAGCCCGAACGGCATCTAATTTGACCGGTTTTTACCAGGAAAATTATTTATCCGCAATGCGGATTGTTCTGTTTCACGATTCACGGCTGCTATGTATATACGCTTCGATTAAAATACAATGTATGGGATAAAAGGGAAATGGAATAAATTACCTGGAATACTAAACATAACGACATTGTTCATTTGGATCACTTAAAACGTTTCATTAGACCCTAAATGGTCTTCTCAACAAAAAGACCTTTATAGCTGTTTTACGAATACTCGAATTTAATCAGATTTTATCCAAGCTGTCATACCAGCGTGCATTAACTGTATACGAAATCACGTAATCAATAAACGCAAAACCATATGAATACCCGCGATACTCAATCAACCAAAGAAATTCCTGCTTGACGGCGACACGCTGCATCATAAGCAGGCATAGTGAAAAGCGATAATAATTAGCAGAACCACCACGCACGGCATCGATGTAAAAATCTTTTTTGTTGCTGTTCTTGTCATGCGGTGCAGACTATCTACTTATTAGTAGGAAATACATTAGCGGCGCGCGTACTGACCTACCAGCGAATTTATTGATATAAAAGTCATCATCACAGTCACAATGTCTTAACAGACATGTTGTGAACTCGTAAAATGCATTAAGTTGGAGCTAGAGTATTGGCGACATGCACATTATCAATAGTTCTGAGAACTGTAGCTCGCCATTGTTCGGGATTTACTGTCAGTTCAGTGGCGCTCTTGATACTCATATCTAGCAACTGTTTCGTCGTATCCACCCAGCGTGTAGCGGAACGGCCACGGCGCCGCCCACTCGGGGCGTGACCCTGAATTACAAGTTTTTCCATATTATCGCTTCTCTGAATATGTCCGAAGAATGTAAGCATTCTCATCGACACAATGGAGGATAGTCTCTTTGGATTACCGAGCTCATCCAGTATGGAAACATAGTTCGACGGGCGGTATAAGGAATTCTTAGCATTCTCCTCCACGTCCACATTTCAAAAGCATCTATGCGAGCTCGATCTGCCCTTTTAACAGTCCAAGTTTCCGAGGCATACAAAAATATGGAGAACACAAGAGACTGAACCAGTGACATTTTGGTAGCTTTAGTGATGCTATGGTCACGCCGTATTTTAGTAAGCTTTGTCATGGCCACCCGTGCCTGTTGAATGCGCTGTCGAATCTCATTCTCACAGCTACCTGAATTGACGATCAAAGAACCGTGGTACACAAAACTTGGAACTACCTCACAACGGCCTATTGACTTTATTTCTCAATGACTGTCATGCCCTCTATCTACGATAATAACATTGGCCTTGTTGTAGTTAATACCAAGACCATATGCTGCACTGTGTTGTTCTAAACGTTCAATAGAGATACTAGTTCTTCCTGAGAAGCAGCAATAAGGGTTGTATCGTCAGCAAATCTTAAGTTAGATATTTTGCTTCCGCCAATAGTTATACCGCCATTCCAGTTGTCCAATACCTGTCTCATCACAAATTCAGAGTAAATGTTAAATAACATCGGAGATGATACGCATCCCTGACGAACTCCTTTTTCTGGTTGCTGTTTGACCAGACAGGTTACCATCAATTCTTACACGAGCTGTGCAAGACTCATAGAGTTGCTGTATGAGAAATACCAAGTGGTAAAGGACTCCCTTGGAGATAAGGATTTTCCACAGTTTAGGCCACTTTACGTTATCAAATGCCTTAGAATAGTCCACAAAGCAGATAAAAACGGGAAAATGATGCTCTCTGGCTTTTTCAATAATCTTAAGTTTAAGATCTGTTCACGCGTACCGCGTCCTTTTACGAAACCTGCCTGCGCCTGAGAAATTTGCCAGCCAATAAAACCCTCCAAACGAGACTGTAAAATATATAGTAGAACCTTGCTTGCATGAGAGATTGACGAAAGTAGGCGATAATTGTCTGGATTTGTTGGAGATCCTTTTTTATGAAGTGGAACAAAAATGGATGTGCACCATTCATCTGGCCAAATACCGGAGGACCAGACCCTCTTACAAATATTATATAAAAGAGAGATGCCGTCTTCACCCAAGCATTTTAATGCTTCGGCAGAAATAACATCAATACCTGTAGCTCTATTAGTTTTTAACTTGTTGAGGGCATGTTCCACTTCAGACAAAAACATATCAGGTTCATATTCAAAATCCAATGAGAGGGCCTGAGGGCCATCCTCATGGTACAGGTTTTCTCAGTAATTTCGCCATACCTCAATAACCTCATGCAAGTTGGTAATTCGCTGTCTCTCGGGATTTTTAACAGCCCAAGTTTTGGGCTTAAAATCCCGACTGAGGCATTTGACCTTAAAAAACATCTCTTTCGGATGATTAGTATTGGCTTGTAATTCTATTTCCTGGCACAATTGCTGTATATAAGAGTTCTTATCTCTTCGACATAGGCTCTGAATCTTGCGTGAGAGCTGTCTATATGCGTTTTGCGTTTGCGATAAAAAAGTATTAGGTATTAGGTATCAAAATGGATTTTTGGAGAAAACGATTAGGGAGATGCAAACAATCTTGAAGGTGAATGAGTCTAAAAACAAAGATTTACATGTGCTTTGCCAACGCGTTGCCTTGAATATATGTATCTATATAACTACACTAAGCAGCAAAATTAACGCACCACCAAAAATTTGTAGTATGGAATTAAACTTCTTGATTCAAAGTTTCCTTTAAGACGCCGCCACTGTATTCAATGCTTCTAAAAACAATATCAACACCAATCTGCATTCCAGATAGCTTTCAAGCCGCCAAAAATATACCGCGTCCTTTTCTGTTCCCATTCGGCTTTTTTTGCTGGGCGGAATCCCTTAAAAAATTCCGTTGATGTCAAATCAAAAGCTTCAGAGGTAAGTGAAGTCGAGAAGAGATAAGAGCCCTGTTCCTTCGAAGGGTATAAAATGGCAAAGCTCGAAAGTTAGGTGACATTTGATATGGAACATATTATACAAAGAGGCTTTAACGAAAGCTTGTGCCACTGTGGGTCACGAGGTATCCTTCTTCGAGGTTGTGGATGGAAATGCTTCCAATATACAGGGTAGCCGAATGAAGAGTAATTTCTTTGGAAAAAAATGCTGAGTCAAGTCAAGCTTGCTTTCCAATGAACCAACTTTTGACGACGTCTGCTTCAAGTCACGAGACCCATCAGCTTGCGCCCAAGAAATAACAGAGGTATTAATATCCGGCATGGAAGCCTATATTCCTCATGTCGTCAAGCATCCCTCAAGCCATGGTTCAATCAGCGTTGTAGAGATGTAGTTACCTCTAAAAACCAACATTACAAAGAATGGAGGAAAAATCCCAAATGCCGAGAATCACCGCAGCTTTATCGACGCCAGAAATCATTGTAAACGCGCGATTGACAGCAGTAAGGAGGAACACAACCAAAAAATTAAGGACAAGCTCCTCTCATGTCCTAGTTCGTCCTGAACATTCTGGTCTGTAGCTAAGGCTATTAGTCAGAACTTTTCCTATTCGTCAATACCACCCTTGACCAGAGATGATGACAAGTCCATCGCTTCTGCTCCTAAAGAAAAGGCAGACATCTTGGGGAAGCTCTTCGTAGCTAATTCTACTCTAGACTTTCAAGGTAGTACTCCGAACACCACCATAAGCGTGAACTCGAGGATGGCAGCGGTCAAATTTCAACACCGAGATGTTAAAAACATCCTCCAAAAACTGAACACGAATAAAGCTACTTGTCCTGATCAAATTCCAGCCATTGTCCTTAAACGCTGTGCCGTTGAGCTTGCACCTATTCTTTGCAAGCTCTTCAAACTTTCGTATCAACGACGCGTGTTTCCCGCTCGTGGAAGATTGGCTGCGTACAACCCATCCCCAAGAAAGGCACAAAACTGATCCCATCAATTATAGACCTGTGGCTCTTCTCAGCATCATGTCTAAGGTTATGGAGACTGTCATTAACACACAGCTCCTGAAACACCTGGACAACAATAACATCATAAATGATCGCCAGTATGGCTTCTGTAACCACAGGTCTACAGGTGACCTCCTTGCCTACGTCCCGTATTGTTGCACTTGACATATCAAAAGCTTTCGACAGAGTGTGGCATGAGGGACTTCTGGTCAAGCTTGCTGCTTATGGACTACCACCTGGCCTGCGCCAGTGGCTGAATAGCTTTTTAAGCGACCCATCTCTGTTTGTTGTAGTCGAGTGCTGTTCATCAGATGTATTTTCAATAAACGCCGGTGTTCCTCAGGGATCTGTCCTATCCCCTACACTGTTTCTGCTGTACATCAACGAGCTGCTGGAAATAACATCCAATCCAATCTACAGCTTCGTAGATGACAGTACATTAGTGTCGTGCATGGAACCAGGCAAGCCACTATCATCCCAGGAGACGATACGTCGGCGACAGCAGCATGCTTCACAGATCACAGATCAACGCAGATATCAAAACAATTGTCGAGTGGGGATACGCAAATAAAGTACAGTTCAACGTACAAAAAGCTCAGACAACACTTACAAAGAAGTCTCACGATAGCTTACCAACCGTGGAAATGGAGGGCCACCCCATAGTCGAATCACCTTCCGTCAAGCTTTTAGGGATCAACATCAACAATAACATGTCCTGGCATGACCACGTCGTCAGTATTGCTAAAACGGCATCCCAGAAGCTTGGAGTTTTGTTCCGCTGTAGGAAGTTATATACACCAGAGCAACTGCTGCTGCTCTACAAGGCACAGATCCGACCATCGCTGGAGTATTGCTCCTATGTGTGGGGATGTGCTCCGAAACACTCTCTAAAGCTTCTGGACACTATCCAGAAAAGAGGAATTAGATTAATCGATACGCCAAACCTCACAAAGGACCTCCACAGCCTGGAACATCGAAGGAGGGTGGCTGACTTATCCCTGTTTTACAGATTCTATCACGGAAGATGTTCGAGTGAGCTATCCCAGATAATAACACCAAAGGCAATCCGAACTAGGAACACTAGAGAAGCTCTGCGAGCTCATCCTTACCAGGTCGAGGTCTTTACTCCCCGAACCAGTCTCCTCCAGCATTCCTTCCTTTGGAGAATTTCGACGCTGTGGAATCAGCTGCCGGGGGAATTGTTTCCCGACGGCTAAAGCCTGCGGCATTTCAAATCTAACGTGAACCGACACTTATCCTCTCGCAGCGCTTCTACAGCGCCATAGGCTTTCAGCGTTTGCGGGAGGCTGACCATAAAAAAACAAAAATCATTGCAAAACCTTCAACCGCCTAGGATGGGGGAAAGACAGGACCATCTTTTTTAGAACAGTCTACAGAAAAAAGTGATTTTTGCCATTAACATATAAGCAAAACGTTTAGGTGTATCAGGATATTGACCGATAATGAAATCCTGATTTCTAATTCCATCCCTGCGCGACTAGATCAAGACAGAGGGGACAAAAAGGGAAAAACCCAGTTTACAACTGAGCATAGATATACGTACCAGCGTACGTTTGACTTCCCTCGAATGTTGACGTGCTACATCGAACTTTAACAACAACAAAAATGGAACCAGGCAATACATCGTTTTTGTAATATTTTTAGGAATTTACAAAAATGGACATTTTCTTTTCTGTATTTATCTTTTAAATATTCAAAAAACACTCTTTTGATCTGCAGAGTACCCTTTTTCAAGCAAAGTACCGAAATAGCTGTGAAATGAAATTATTATCAAATACGTTAAAAAAATGAGGAACAGACTTTCAAAATGCGTTTGGTCTAAATTTCCCATATTTGAGATAGAGGTGGCTCTGTATTCCTACGACCAAATACTCTCCTGAAAATTTGTATTAATTGACAGAATGCAACTTTAAAGTTTGCTCCTCATTTGTCATCATGACTAGGGACCCAACAGGGCCACCTTCTTGTAGCTTGCGAGTTTCTGAAGGGCAATAGAACCTTATACTGATAAGGCACAGAAATTCAAGTGCTCGTATGCACCTTAAAAAGATAAATTCATGACAGCATGATGAAATGAACTTGTCCTTTTTTGTTTAAATTACCATCAATCAATCAGCAGCCATTTGCATAAAGGTTTTTTGAGCGACAAATGATTCTGACAATTGGGTCGGCAGCAAACACAATACATTGGAATAGAAATTAATCAAAACTAGTTCAATAAAAAAATTGATTGAGCAGTTGATGGACCACGAATATTGCCAATTCGATTATGCTTCATGAATACAATATATGTAATGTGCGAGAATTTGAAATTGGATATTATACATAGGTTTATTCAATTATCGCACGAATACCAAGCGATTGATAAAAAGACAGTGTCACTTCCTGTAAACTTTGTTTTGAATTTTGGCTTTTTTTTTGGAAGTGCATTAAGCCTTCCTTAAGTCTTTCTTTTTGACGACTGACATCGATATGTATGAATAACTTTTGGATTAGTGATGTATCTTGTATTCTCATACATTATAAAATAAAAATTCTTCAAAGTATATTATAGGTTTTTATTACCCTTTTGACATCCAAAGAAAAAAGTGCCTAATTTCATTATTGAAAAATACAAAATCTTGCAAAGTATACCACTAAACTAGCTTTTACTTAAAGTTACTCACTCTTAGGCCCGATTTTATCAACATGCGCATTTTAACAAAGACTTTGAACAATCAGAGCAGCCATTTCAAGAACATGCGTCTGTCAAAGTACTCTGAAAATTATTGATTTCTCTTGAAGCTGACCTCAAAAAGCTCAAAAAATACATACTTTATATACAATACAATCGACCATTGTGAACCATCTAATATCTTTTTCAGACTAATTTTCCATCCTAAATGGGTGAAAAATTGCATTTTCTTGTTTAACAAAAAGTTTAGCAATTGCTAACCTCAAGCAATCAGATTCCAGAGAAGCCGTACATTTGATCACTGGTTTCATGCTGTACCAAATGATACAAGAATTTTACTCACTGCATTATTTTGATAAAACAATAATTTATTATCGATAATAATTATAAATACATGCAGTATATCTTTGTTTTATAGTAAAAAGGGGTACAAATAGCATTTTGTTACATTTCAAACGTTAAGCAAACGACTTAACTGTTAGGCAAGCTATTTTCCAAGCGTGCATGTGCATTACTGGTTGCCTATCCTGAACGGCAAAGTTCACTATTTAGCTACGTATAACCTCATTTTATGTACGCTGCACCTTTAGATCCTCTGTGAATATTTCTATAAGAAGTATAAGGAAGTCTATAACAAACATGCATCCAGTAAACGAAAGATTGATTCTTCATAAATTATGTATTTTTTTTTTCTAAAGTCCATCTGACTGACGGAGGTGGGATTTGTAATTATTAAGGTAGTTGTTGTGACTGATACTAGGTACTTTTGTGATTCTGTCACAAATTATCGCAGTTTGCAATTAGTAATTATACAATAATTATAATGTAAACACGAAAAATGTGGCATTAATTTGCAAATCAATCGCTTTGTTCTGATATCCTGCTAGGATTTTGATCCATAGATTCTAAAATATTTTTTACAAAAGTGTCATCCAGCTTTGACGTTTTGTTTTCAATACTGATAAAATACTATTGGATGATACTTATTAACGTAGGCCTCAGTACCCAATAGAAAGCGTTTGCTAAACAGCATCCAGTAGAAAAGCTTTGTCAAAGTCTTTGTTAAATATGCGTGTTGATAAAATCGGGCCTAAATATAATAAAATACAAGGTTATATCAAAACAAATAATTATTTGAAAAGGCAATATTTCCAGAGAGAAATATAAACTTTAAAAGCGTTTTTCTCAGAAACTGAAAAATGTGACTTGGGCACTATTTACATCGGACCCTTCAATGTATTTTGAAAGCCTGCTCCACAAACGTTGCTCTTTGTTACTTCTGTGTGAACAAGTCTTAATGCTCATTCTTCTGTCACATGATCAGATAATCCATTAACAAGTAAAAGCCATTTGATTAATTAATCCGTCTGAAAGTTGAATGCAAATGTTGTTTGAGTGTGGCTAGCAATTATTGACATTTTACATTTTTTTGTATATTTGATGTTTAATATATTATAAATACGACCACCAGATTTTACGAACTCTGTCATATAAAATTTATTATATCCGCAAATTTGTTTTTTTGGTTTCCGCTGTAGAGGTAGGTAAACATTTATTGTTATTTTGGAATATAGATTGAAATATTAATATCGGTTCGTTGAAATCGAGCACATAATTTGCTTAATTCCATATGAAATACTATAATTTTAGAGATGATATTTGATTATCATAAAATGTTTAATCCAGCCAGGAGCACTTTGAGATTGAATTTTATATTTTGTAATAACTCTGCGGCATACAAATACGTTTCACGTGCCCTCAAAATGGAGGAATTCGACATACCTTTGAAACAAGCTATTACTGGATACCACCCTGTCATTTAAAAGTAGTTTTTGGTTTAAAAGTTGTGAAAGCTTTTGACAATGTGAATAGATGTAAATTATGGGATATTATGAAAGATCAGAGTTACCCAAAACACTTGATAAGAGCGATACAAATTTTATACATGGCCAAAAAAACTGCTATAGATATAGGGGTGAAATTAACTCGAAAAATATCAGTAAATAAAGGAGTTAGACGCCACTACAAAAGAGTTGAAAATGGAATGCCTTTAAGGTATACATCTTGACAAAAATACCACCCTAAACTCTGTTCTATATGCCGATGAGTAGTTTTAGTTGAAACAGAAGACGATTTACAGAGAAAAGCCTACAGCCTACAAAAAATCTGTCAAAAATACGATATGAAAATATCGACAAACAAAACTAAAACCGAGGCTTTCTCAGATGAATATCCAGTTAGAATAAAGATTTTCGTAAACGATGCAGTACTGGAACAGGTAAAACGCTTTCAATACTTAGGCTGCGATATATCTTATAACAGAAGCAAATATATAGAAGAAAAAGCTAATAAAGTCTCGAATATTTGCGGAACTATCAGCAGAGTATTAAAAAACGAGACAAGGAAAGGTACACAAATGGAATTTTACAAGACGATAGCTGTTCCAACCCTCTACTGTGCGCCTGTCTGGATTAACAGCCATCATACCAGACTAATTGACGTCCAAATAAATCACACTATGAGACTCATTACAGGCGCAGTAAAGACAACCCCAACTCAATGGCTGCCTGTACTCTCTGGAATAGCCCCACCTCAGCTGCGAAGGACTGACGCCCTTCTAAGAGAGTATAACAAGATTACGGCCAACAACAAACTGCCCATCCACCGAGCAATACCCCCGTTGCAGATAAACAGACTTAAATCCCGACAACCACCAATAAGGGATGCAGAAGGGTTTAAAACCAATAACTTCGACTCCTTAAACCAAATGCGCTCCCAGTGGGAAGGTTTTGCGGAACAGCACTCGCGATGCGCATTTATGGGAGCAGCCTTACTTCTAGGGTCAGAACTACCCCGGAAAGAGTGGGTAAAACTTAATAGAGTCCGAACAGGCCACGGCAGATGTGCCGACTCCCTTTACAAGTGGGGCTATGTGCAATCTCCCTTATGTGACTGTGGCGCGCCCCGCCAAACTATAAACCATATTACGAGCGAATGTGAACTGCGTGCGTTTCAGGGATCGCAAGAAGAGTTCTTCACAGCTACACCGTTGGCGCTGAAATGGTTGAAAGAACTGGATATCAACCTGTAAATACCAAAGACTATGTATCTTAGTTTGTAGCTGTATCTGTTTTATTTTAGTATAGGTTATAATAGTTCTTTCTATCTATATTTACTATTGTCATGTTTTTGAGCCATACGATAAATAAATAAATAAATAAACCAACCCTCTTATACGGTAGTGAAACATGAACAACAACAAAAGGGAAGAAAACAGGATACAAACACAAGAAGTTGAATGTCCAAGAAGAGTGAAAGGTTGTACAAAATTAGACAGATTAAGAAACAGATATATACGAGCGAAATAAACGAAGTAATAAAAGAGAGTAAAACTGAATGGAAAGAACATGTAGAACGAATGCATGAAAATAGGATTCCAGCCAAAGCTAGATTTTATCAATGCTCTGGAAAAAGAGATATCGAAAGTTGTTCTCCTTGATAAATATTTTAACTTGTTTCGGCGTTTTATTTTTCAATCCGTGGTGGGAATTTTTCAAAATAAAAACAAAAAAAGCAAATAAATAAAATAAAAATTATATAACACTTATCAATTAATTCAAGTCTAGGTCAGACAGGATTAAATAAATAAACGAAGTCATAACTAAGGAATGTATGCAAAAGTCCATAAATTTACAAAACATAAATTATATGGAGTTGGCCGTTACTTGATGGAGATCCATACTAATACAAAAAAGTATTTCCGATGATCACCACTTTTATTTAAAAAAAAAATTGCGACAATTGTTTCAACACACAGTGTCTTTATCAAACAATGATTTTAAACTTAAAGTACTACGCTATTTATACAAGATATACACATTAATGGGGTAACTATTACGGCTAATCGTTTGTTCTCCGAAAACCATCGGACAGATTTAGTAATGGTGAATTATTTAAATCTGTCTGGTCATTAAAGAGGTTACCTGAGAATTTGAGCTTGTTGATTTCTGAAGCTTCTAAAAAATTTAATTTGCCTCCTGTCTGTTCTGTGTGTAATATTTTAAAATCTTCGTTGAAATGATGGTTTTCGGAGATCAAATGATTGGCGTAATTAGAATTATAGAGTTCGTTTATAAATGACTTTTTATGTTCGTTAATGCGGTTTTTGAATGCTCTTCCACTTTGTCCAATATAAACTTTAGGGCAATCCACACATTCTAATTTGTAGACACCAGACTTTTCGTTTTCAGTTGATTTCATTTCATTGTTTTTAGTTAAATTGCCTAGTGTCTCTTTGCATTCATTTGATTTCCGAAAACCATCATTTCAACGGAGATTTTAAAATATTATACATAGAACAGAAAGGACGCAAATAAATTTTTTAGAAGCATTAGAAATCAACAAGCTCAAATTCTTAGGCAACCTCCTTAATGACCAAAGAGATTAAAATAATTCACCACTACTAAATCTGTCCGATGGTTTTCGGAGAACAAACTATTAGCCATAATAGTTAGCCCATTAATGTGTATATCTTGTATAAGTAGCGTAGTACTTTAAGTTTAAAATCATTGTTTGATAAAGACACTGTGTGTCGAAACAATTCTCGCAAGTTTTTTTTCAATAAAAGTGGTGATCATTCATCGTAAATACTTTTTTGTACATAAATTATATTTTGCCATTAGGTAGACTGTACTATAATTCCCTCACCAGGAGTGAAGTTTGTTACTGTATACAATAATAACTCTGCGGAACAGGGGCCCCTTTTAGGGGCCCTCCCTAAATGGGAGCTGCTAATATGGTTCTGCATTCCCTTAAGGGAAACACGTGTGGAGACTGTTAATTAATTGCTAAGACGGTCTTTGATAAATGTGCCTATATGCTTTCTTTAATGGTCATGTCAGTCTGCTTCTGTTATATCCTTCTATTGTTATCATTCTGGGGATTTCGTGGTAATAAATATAACGGTAGTTAGAGCTTTATAAGCTCATATTTCACTGACATGCGTTATTATTATGTTTTAAGCGGGTGAACTATTTGATTCATACGAACAGTGTAATGCCGCAAACCGTCTTCTCCTTTAAGGGCCCCACAGACATCAGTCTTTTTCATCAGGTTTGCACGACGTGCCAACCGATGTCGGTTAAACCGATGGAACGATATCTCTACACACTGTTCGGAATTCTTTCAGTTTCTCGCAAATTTTTGGTCCGTTAAACATGCATAATACTTTAGCATTGGCGGCGGTTTTAGCTATTAAAGTGAAATACAGCAAGAAAAAACGTTCTAAATGGGTGAAACATTGGCTTTTAAAAAGAGGCCAATTCTCCCATATAAATCTATTAGAAGAATTGCGTCTGGAACCAGGGGACTGGTATAATTATTTGAGGATGGATGAAGAAACATACTTAGAATTACTTAATTCAGTAGCACCTGTAATAAAAAAGCAGGATACTTGGATGAGACAAAGTATTTCCCCTCATTAACGTCTGACAGCACATTTTTGATAGGTGTCGCTAACCCTAGATACGCTTACTCGAAGGCAACCAGAACGGCACTGCAAAATCCCGTCGTGATTGCACGATAAACGGCCACACATGTACCAAGTTGCACGATGGCGTTCGAAACTGACGAGTAAAATCAAGCTCTGACAGATTTTTTGGAACGACGGTCAACACGACGGTTTTTCGGCACACACGGACTGAAATGAGTGTGATCGGTTGGCACGTCGTGCAAACCTGATGAAAAAGAACGATGTCTGTGGGGCCCTTTAAGCGGCCCACAGACGCTTCGGAAATCCTTAGAGGACAAACTGTACAGTCCTGGCCTGAAGGCCCTTGCACTTTGGCCTGAATACACCCTCCTTCACAGATGCCCAGCAAACCTTTCAGTTCAGTGCAGTTCCAGCAAGCATGGCATCAAAAGACGGCCTGCGCAGGCGATCGAAAGGTTTTTCAATTCCACATCCGGCGGCCTGTACAGTCCGCCGAACCTCCACATACGCTCCCAGAATCCTTGAGGCCAGGACTGTGCAGTTTTTCTTCGCGTCTGTCGGCTGCTTTATACAGTGGCAGATTTTAAGAGGTTGCATCTTTTTCCGTACAGAACTCCGCTGAAGATCAGTTGAAAGAACTGAAGGCCCTAATGCAAAAAGTGCCTGAGTCACAAGCTTCTGCTTTTGAGAAAAACGCTTTTAAAGTTTATATTTCTCTCTAAGAATATTTCCTTTTCGAATAATCATTTTTTTCTATAACTGAGCAGACCGCGCAGGCAGAGCCTAAATACCAGAGTACCGCGGCTGCTGATGTGAAAGGGTTATGTTAGGGGAAGTTTGTTAACGCGAGATTTGAATGGGCCAATACCCGCAGGCCCAATAAATACATCTTCTGGCAGGCCATTCCAAGCCTTAGATACCTTGGGAATGAATGTGCTGTTGTACCGCTTAGTTCTTGATGTATGAAGAACGACCGTCTTAGGATGAGATGCAGCGGTCGCACGGGTACATCTGCTAGGAGCAGTGAGCGGCGGAACGATAGAGGATAGCTCAGAGGAGCAGATTTCGTTGGAATATCGGTAGAAGAGTGAGAGGTCGCTAACAACACGCCGGTGAGAAAGTGACTGAAGGTGGCGCGTTAAGGCCGGATTTAGTCGAATTGCCCTTCTCTGGACGGCATCTAGTATAGACAGGGTAGTGGGAGCAGCAGCTCCCCAGACATGAAAGCAATACTCCAGGCAAGGTCTTATCTGGGCTTTATATAGCGTGAGGAGGTTACATGGTGAGAAATACTTTCTGGCTCAAAATAGGTACCCAAGCTTTTTACCAGCAGCTGTTGCAATTGACGCGACGTGTTCGTGCCAGATCAGATTTTCTGTAATGTTGACTCCTAACAGTTTGAATGAGTGACTTCTTGGCAGAGCCTGGTTGTTCATTAGAACCTGGTGTTGGTTTGAGCACTTCTTGTTTGATAGCGTACAATACTGGGTCTTGGAGGCATTAAATTTAACCATATTCTTAAGCCCCCAAGCGGTAATGGTATCAAGATCCTTTGGAAGTGAAGCTTCCACCGCCAGTCTTCTGCGTTCCAGCTCGACCACAGAGATCGGTCTATTGCTTATAATGCCTGCATGTAGCGTACTGTCATCCGCACAACTGTGGATTGGGTTTGTAGTGCTAGAGAGTAGATCATTAATGTGAAGCAGAAACAATTCCGGAGCCAATACCGATCCCTGCGGAACCCCGGCATTGATGCTATGGAAAGAAGAGGAAAAGCCGTCTACCACGACAGAGATTTTCCGACCTGAGAGAAAGTCTGCGAGCCAACCGCAAAGCTTAACAGGGAGCCCATAAGACGGGAGCTTGTTTAGGAGAGCTGCATGACACAGTTGATCGAATGCCTTTAAAATATCGAGAGCAACGACGATTTGATTTGTTATACTATACTTTTAGAGTGAGCGATTTTAAGTAAAAGCTAGTTTAGTGGTCTACTTTCCAAGATTTTGTTCTACTCAAAAATGCGCTCAGGCACGTTTTTCTTTGGGTTTCAAAAGGATAATAAAAACCTGTTAATACGATAAATTATTTTTATTTCACAATATACGAGAATACAAAATACATTACAAATACAAGAGTTATTCATAAATATTCATGTCAGAGTCTATTGCTTCATCAAGAACTTCATTTTCTAAGCCAGGACACATATCAGACCTGTTATTATCTGTAAGTAAGATATGTGATATCTATAAGAGAGGAATGTGGTAAAATTGACAGTTTTAATATCTGAACAGCCTAGGTCTTATTATTTTTATAGATTGTTTAACTACAACGTCCCTTTTTACTAAGTAGTTAGTGGTGTTTATCAAACTATGCAGAGCGCTACCTAAACTTTGGGCACAGTATATCCAATTATACAGTAGCGCAACTCCCTAGAAATCATGCAGACAATTTGTCTCCGAAAAACTGGCCTCTCATAACCCCACGTCAGCTCCGCAGCACGAGCCGCAAGTATTGCCATTTACGTTTTGAGCACAGGGTCGGCTTAGCAATAATAGAGTGAAGAAGCGTAATTATTGTATTGCAATAAGTTTAGTGGACGCGATATGTCTCGTAAATAGAGTAAATTTTGAGAGCAATGTGGTAATTTGATATTCTTCATCGAGGTTGGGTAGTTGTGTTTGGAATTCTGAATTACAATTTGTAAGTTACATCCATGCATTCGCATTTATTGTACGTGAAACTGTTTTGTACTGATTCTTCTAATTCATCATGGATTCTTTGCATATAATTGGGGGGTAAACTTTTTTTTAGAAGCAAAAAAAATAGTCGGTGTATGAAAGAAAATTGTTAACTCCGAAAAACTAGGTGGCTTTATTGTTTGTTAGTAAATTACAAAAATGCGAGATTTATTCAACTTTATTTTATCTTATCTTACTTAACCTTAAACATTTAAATAAATATAAAAACTTTATAATATCTTATATGATTCAAATATGGGTATATGTAACCACGTAGCGTCCAAAATAACATTTATGTCTAGTTATCCCACAACCTTAAAATTTATCTTCATCAATCATCATAGAAAAACAATTAAGGTACGAAAACGTGACAAACAGCAAAACCGATGAAAACTTGTTAGGTGTACATAAAAAATGATGATCAATATGTTTAAAACAACGATAGAATATACTAAACTGGTCGTTATTCATAAAAAAATTGCAAAACTGTTTTTTTATCTAGTTTATCAAGACTACCCTTTCTTCTGTATTTGTATATTACATACGAATAGGCATATTGAAGTAAAGAATCCATATTTATAGAGGAAAATGATATATTTATGAAACTAGCATGTTGATTCTTTTTGTTGTGAACTCTCTATTTAAGCATCCATTAAAATGGACTTCACTTCCTGCTTAAAATTTCATAATATTGGAATGCATAATGACATTCATTTTGTTATATATGTCGTGAAAGATCTTTTGAACGTTGCCGTGCTGTGAAGAAACAGTGAGAAATTATTAGGAAAGCTAATAATGAGTGGCTGTAGATGGAGCTATGCTATCACATTTTAATATTACTAGGTAACAAAGAAGCACATTAAATGTTGGAGGAATCGCTTACCTGGCAGCATCTTGAGGAAACTTAAAAAAGTATAGTCACAGTTTTGGGAATTGTTCATACAGCGTACAGCGGCGCAACATTTGACTCCACGCGTCCCGATATCCATATCAGCGTATCATCCAAGTTCCTCAATCCGGTTCTGTCAAAGACACTACCTTCACTCTCATAGACTGAACACGACTCAGGCGATCGCCGTGCTAAACATCCTGCGAACGATGCGCGGGATGCTATGCGCAAACCACCAACATTCTGGAGAGTTGCGCTACTGTATAATTGAATATACTGTCCTTTGGGCGTCACTGACTCACCCTTAGAAATCATATTTACGACGCCTCTGGTTAAGAAACATTCTGCTAAAGAGACTTGCCATGCTAATTAGATAACCTTCTGCACGTCCCTGGAAAAAACTAAGGTACAACATGGACCGCACTGCAGAAGTTCCTATTAAGTTTCCTCAAAGAATAAAATATCAGCTTATCTCCATTGTGAATGCATTTCTTTAAGTTTATTCTCGACGGAGGTGACATTTTTTCCTGTATGTTCGGCTTCCGGCTCAACTTCTTTATTTATGCAGAAGTTTCCACGGTATTTAAGATACAAGAAGGACTGATGAAATAATGGAATAGATTTTACTATCCTCAGTAAGCAGACGAGTCTGCGTGCTTCAAAAAATGTGTCTCTGTGAGGATTCTACGAAAGGCTAAAGGCGCATTTTTTAGGATGTATTAATTTTACTTCATATGTCATAGGCAAGCGAGTATTGTGATCAAGAAAACTTCAATACACAATAAATGGCAACATCAAATTTCACGATATGTTATTAAAAGCACATAAGGTTAGAATTGAGGTTTTCAATAAAAATTTTTTTTGTCATAAATGGAAAGATCATACATAAGTTCTATAACAAAACTGCTTTTGTTTTCTTTTTTTTGCAATAATTTAAAAGTTATATCAAAATAAAAATGGGTTTTTGAATCGAGTACCGAAAACACGCCGACGGCTCACGAACCCGTGTGACGTCACCATGGCGGTAAGGATGCTCCTTTGACCAACGACGTCCTACTCCGATACTAGATTCTAGATTCCCAGCCAATCGCGAAAATACGTACTGCCAAACTGGTAACTAGTGTATATTTGTTGAAACACAGTCGACGAATGAAGTTTGCAGCTTGAGACGAAGTCTACGATCGAAATAAATATGTTTTTGAATGTTTGAAGTTGAAGTCAGATTACAGATTCCAGTAAGTACCTAATCAAATATGTTTCGTTAAAAAGATCTCCTCAATCGGAGGATGGCCCAGTGGTTAGAGGGTCCGCTAGTGGATTTCAGGGTCTTTGGATCGAAACCCAGGTCTTCCAACCTTTTTTTTATTTTTTTTATCAAAAAATTGATTGATGTGCTTTTTGCACTTGTTACGCACATTTTTTTCGACGATCTACATAAATATATGTTTGAATCAAATTTTGTTAGACATATTACTTGCACTGCACAGTGCTTGTTAAATTTTTATGAAAATTTAATACTGTTAAGCTTCATTGCCCAAAGTTAAATAAATAATAATACCAAGTGATAAACAGAATGTGATTACGAGTTTGAGTTACTTTTTTTACATTAAAAAACTTCAAATGAATGAATTGAATGGATAAAGTGATTTTGTTTTATTAACCAACTATTACATTTAAAAAAAATAATGGCGATTGATATTGACGGACAAACCTCATTTCCACTGATTTTTTTAATTGTCCACCGCCTCCTGTACTTAGTTTTTACACTGTGCAGTGCAAGTAATATGTCTAACAAAATTTGATTCAAACACATATTTATGTTGATCGTAGAAACAATGTGCGTAACAAGTGCAAAAAGCACATCAATAAAATTTTTGATAAAAAAAATTAAAAAAAATTTGAGAGGCCTGGGTTTCGATCCAAAGACCCTGAGATCCACTAGCGGACTCTCTAACCACTGGGCCATTCTTCGATTGAGGAGATCTTTTCAACGAAACATATTTGATTAGGTACTTACTTACTGACTGAATCTGTAATCTGACTTCAACTTAGAACATTCAAAAACATATTTATTCATGCGCCTTTGCTTGTCCTCTGCATCCGAAAATGAAGCTAAGACGTATACGCTTTTCTAGTAATGAGGACATTTTGGAGGCTTGGGATCACGGCAGTACTTCAATCTTTAAGTGACACTATACTTTCGATTTTCGTCTGTCTGTCTGCTTGTCTGTCTCAAACTTACTCACCAAAAGAATATTTCAGTTGCATTATAAAAATGTGACATTGCTACCATTATTAACTTCTCAAACCAGAGCCCCCCGCGACAGACAACATACTTCTAGAATAAAACGAGAGCTCACCTCTCTAAAAGCCCAGTGCCCAGATGAATCCAATTTCTCTTCGCCTTTTACGCTGGATGAACTGGATGCTGCTCTGAAGCACACCAAACATGGCAAGGCACCTGGCCTGGATAACATACATCCAGAATTTCTAATAAACATGGGCAGCGGTGGAAAAAAATGGCTGGTCCGTTTCTTCTCGAACATCCTAGATAACGGATTACTGCCCAAAGAGCTAAAGAGAACAAAAATAGTGGCAATCTTGAAACCAGGCAAACCAGCTGACCTTCCTCAAAGCTTCAGACCTATCTCCCTGCTGAGCTGTACCTATAAACTTCTGGAGAGGCTCATCTATAACAGAATTAGCGGCCTCGTCTTGGAACATATCCCAGTTGAGCAAGCAGGTTTTAGACCACAGAGAAGCTGCTGCGACCAGGTACTGGCCTTAACAACCTTCATAGAGGCTGGTTTCCAGGAAAACGAGAAGACATCTATCGCATTCGTAGATTTAACCGCGGCATATGACACAGTCTGGAGAGAGGGGATGATATATAAATTATTAAAAACAACCCGATGTCGAAAAACTGTAACTCTCCTTAACACCATGATGAGCAATAGGTACTTCCGCGTTTACATGGCACAGAACGTAAGCAGGGAGAGGAAATTAAGTAATGGCCTACCACAGGGTTCCGTACTAGCTCCCCTACTTTTTAACCTGTACATCTCCGATCTCCCCAACACCAGGTCCAAGAAATTCTGCTACGCGGACGACATCGCTCTTGCCTGTAGAACCAAAGATCTCGGACGAGCGGAGACAATTCTCACGGAGGATCTGGCCGTTGTAGGCTCTTACTTTGGAAAGTGGCGACTTAAACCCAGTGCAAGTAAAACTGAAGTATGCGCATTCCACCTGAACAACAAACAAGCCAGTACAGAGCTGAGAGTGCAGCTTAATGGAAACACTCTTCGACATAACAAGTATCCCAAGTACCTTGGTGTCACCCTCGACCGCACCCTTTCATACAAAAAACATCTTGAAAATACTGCTGCCAAGATAAAGACGCGTAACAATATTATTCAAAAATTATGTGGAACGACATGGGGAGCTTCAGCAGATACACTGCGCACATCAGCCATTGCACTGGTCTTCTCTACAGCCGAATATTGTGCCCCGGTGTGGCTAAACAGCTGCCACACCAATCTGGTCGACGTCCAGCTGAACCACACTATGCGCCTGATAACTGGAGCAATCCGACCGACACCCACCTACTGGCTTCCTTTGTTGAGCAACATATACCCACCCGCAATTCGTAGGAGCGAGGCCCTGCTTAGGGAATACCACAAGCTACAAGAGAACCTGGATCTACCCATACAGGAAGACATACCAAGCCTACGACGAAATAGACTCCGCTCACGGAACCCCCCGGTGCGGCAAGCAGAACAGCTGGATGCCAGTAATATCGAAGTGAGGGACCTGTGGGATCAGAACTGCCAACGTATTGAAAATTTTGAGGAGCGCGAGTGGTTCCGAGGGTATAACCATAACACTGTTGGCACTGAACTCGACAGAAAGCTATGGGTCAAATTGAACAGGTTCCGCACTGGACATGGCCGGTGCGCGGACTCACTTCACAAGTGGGGTGCCACGGAGTCTCCGGCCTGTGACTGCGGGGCTCCCAACCAGACAATCAGGCACATTAGGGACGAATGCCCCCTGCGTTCCTATCGGGGAAGTTGGAGCGACCTTATGAAAGCTGACGATGCAGCTCTTGACTGGATTAGGAACTTGGATATTGATATTTAGTTAGGTTCATGTGTAATTTTTTTTTTCTGTGATTTTTGCTTTTTTTTTTCTTTGTGCTATCACTTATTGGTTATTATATACCTGTATCTATGTTATGTACGCTGCATGTAAGCCATACGAAAATAAAAAAAATATAACCAGACCGAACAAGCGCTATTTACCTACAAAGCAGAAAATAGCTTGCGTATCATTCATTTTATGACAAAACTTTACAAAAGTTCAAAATATAGACACCTCAACTTCCTCAACTAAAACACGTTTGGAGTTGTGAATTTTGAAGTCGACCATATTATTAGTTCTGCTAGTATTTCAATGTTTTATGAACCACATTCATCAATTATTGAAATACCATTCAGCGGAGGGCAGGAAACTGCCGAATCTCACTAGTCGTGCATGACTAATTCATGGAAAGTTTATGACAGGTTTCAGGAATGAAAGTTTCCAAGTTTACAAGGGTCGATCCAATGGTAAGCCAGAGCTGTTGCCTTTGATCCAACTCCATTCATAGACAGCACATCCAGCAAGAGATTATAATACTGCCATGTTTGTCATAATTATTATCTGTTTCTAACATCTATAGTTGGATGTAAAGACTCGTACATACAGGGGTAAAAAGGAGAAACATACTGTAATGGCTTTGTAGAACTATGTTTCTTATCTAAGAACAATAAACAAGGGTCCACATAGAAGGATAGTTTTTCCATGGAGTTTCTAGTGAAAAGAAACAGTCGCTAGTATCGGAAATATAGTATTCACACAGAAGAAAGATTGTTGATAGTGGTAAAGGGTTTCATATTTAAAATCAATTTATCATAAATATTAATAATGTGGAATGAGGATGATATGTTAATACCTGCCGCAGCTTTCGCTGTGTTGAATGGAGGAAAGAAAAAGAAAGAAATTGTTTATTTTCTCACTTGGCCAACGCTATCAACTGGATCGTCTGGTGTATACAGCTTCCTACAGCTTCTGAGATGCCGTTTTAGCAATACTGACGACGTGGTCATGTCAGGACATGTTATTGTTGATCCCCAGAAGCTTGACGGAAGGTGACTCACTGGTCAAGTCAACTGTGGAAATGGAGTGTCACTATTTGGTGACCCTCCATTTCCAGAGTTGGTAAGCCAATGTGAGACTTCTTTATCAGTGTTGTTGCCTAAGCTTGATAGATTCAATGTCATGGTTTCGATGATCTCTTGAATACAAGTATTTGACTTGAATAGAAATTAATTGCATTTGAGTACCTGGTATTACTTCTTTATTCTACTACTTTAGTTAAGGGTTGAAATTTGCTATTCAGGTCGCTGAATCGACGCCTATGGAACGGGTTATCCTGGAGAAAGATGTTAATTTCAATAAAACCAGTGGCGAAATCTATAAGACGGCCTTAGATATCGGTGAACGTCTCACCGCCCCGAGTGATGCCATAATTGGTAACGTGTTTCTAATTCCCTAATTCCTCAGAGCCTTCGGCATACAAGACACAATGCTGCGTTCGCAACCTGACGGTGTTTCTCAGAGGAAAAGTCGATAATCCGCTAACATGGTATGCCCTTCGTTACCCATACTGCAGCATAAAGAGTAAACCAGCAGCGAAACTCAAGTCGAATCTCTCAGGACGTTTTGATGATCTTGAATCTTTCGGGTCTCACTTCGACCGTCGCGTTCAAGTCGCGTTAGAGAAGCGATTGGTACAGGACCTGAGCGAGAATATTATATCCGTGAAAATCCCGTGAAAAAAACCTAAATACCCTACCTTATGGTGTGAACAGCAAGACTGAAATTCCAGAATGTTAAAAGACTCTGGTTCTTTTCACACACAGAAAAATCTGTCGTTTTGTCAAAGACTTACGCTTGGATTCAATGGGACGTTACACTCAGCATTTCTCAAATACAGCGCTGTTTTATCCAATGGGAAGTGTATGGTTGGTAACGAATTATATTGTATTGTCGATTCAACTGATGATTCTAAACTACTTTCTTTTCCTTGTACCAACAGATTTTATTGCGAGAACAGCTGATTGATTCGTTTGGATGTTTAATTGTGTGATTTTGTATGAAGTTATAAGCAGCATGATACAATAATTAGACATAAGCCTGCACCGGTTGTTGAATTATTACCTGAAATATAACTGTCTGACTAATCTAAATACCTACATACAAATGTGGTTGTTAGCTCTTCTAAGCCCCAATTTCTCAGTAGGTCCTCCATTTAATATATAACTGGACACATTTCAATCACACAATCGCTGATGCAATACGCAAAACCACGAAATGACACAACACAGCTAACACCGAAACAACACAACGGAACAACCTCGTCCATGTTGGCGAGTTCGCGGAGATAGTAACACTGAGATTATCCCCCTGTTCTTTATTTTTACGTTCATCGAATCGGGACATCAGTCCCGCTGAATACTGATTATAGTTCAGCGAACGACAAGGGCCATTGAAACAAAATTAATTTTTATCGGATGAGTTATCACGAACTGCTGTTGCAGTAATAAATTTTGTACATTCAATAGATTGTATGCTTTGCTTAGATGAGACATAGGGTAAATTACGAAAACAAAAGGATGTTTTGATTGCATTATATGTCAATACTGGCATTAGAAGGATTATCCATATCGTCAGAACGAATATAAAATTATTTTGAATGTATTGGCGTACCTGTGATTACTTCGAATATAAGGATTGAATTCTATCAGTGACATGGATTTGAAACAACTGTAAATATATTTAAAATGATGGAAAAACATTCAAATACTAACAATTAATTGGAAACACAACAGTGTTTTTTTCTGTGCAGCTTATCAACCCGTGCAAAAAACGTTCTTGTGTAAATTTTATAGTTACGTGACTTTACAGTTTTGTTCTGACTTTTCTCTCTCTTTCAATTTGTCAAAAAATTTGCCTATACAAAGTCGATTATCGGATAACCGAGACACAAACTTCGGAAATTATCCCAAGCAGCATGTTGGATCCGTACCTCACAATCAACCTTCATTGGAAACTTGCTAACAAAGTACAAGCAAAGGAGCAGTAGGTTCTTAATGTTTAGTTTCTAATATGACAATACAACGTCGTTTTCCCGTGTTGGTAGCTGTCCCTGAGGTCCAACAGTGTACAGTTGTAAGGCCAGCCGCAGTTCCACTGTGACCTGTTAAAATCGAACTATATTGGGGCATCTGTTATAGCTAAGTGGGCCAGTGGAATGAAGATTTAGTGTATTATACTGCCATCAGACGTTGCCATTACGTATTATATAGGGTTTCCCAGCTTCTGCAAAGGATCTTTGAATTCTTGATAATCTGGGAGGCCATGAGAACGAAAAATTAAATATTTAGACGGTTCGTCTATACACCGTGTCCCAGGATGAATCAAGAAAAAAGAAATCGCACTTAAGTTTCGAAATGTGAAGTCGATATCAAAAGGAATTGAAGGGCTGAAATGAAAAAAATGATACTTGGAAGGTATAGTCCACTAAACTAGCTTTTACTCAAAGTCGCTCACTCTGAAGGTAATAAAATACAAGATTACAACAAATCAAACGATTATTCAAAAAAATAATATTTCCAAAGAGAAATATAAACTTTGAAAGTGTTTTTCTTGAAAACCGATAAATGTGACTTGAGCACTTTTTACATTGGGTCCTTCAATCGTTCCATAACATACAGGGTGTCCAGTTAGTGTGTAATTCTTCACTATCTCGCAAAGTATACCTGATAGAAGAAAATGTCAACGAAAAAAGTTATTTGGTTACTTAAGATGCATATTCTAAAAATATTTTGAAATATACAGGGTGTTGCGTGAAAGTAGGATAGTGATCAACTTAATTTTTTTATACGGAACTATACCTTTTTTAAATTCTTGTAGTTTCTATCATTGATCTCTATTTAACCCCGAAATATTTTTGGAATCGGTTGCGACGTTGCCAAGTTATAATTTATTTTCTATTAATTTCCGGATTTGCAAGGTCGCAAGTAATACGTCCAAATTGATATATTCCTTTATTAATAATATTTTATTAATAATATTATACAGCGAGTTACTAGAGTATTGAGTGAATATTATTTTGGATGTTACCAGCAATTTGTATCAACAGGGTGTTTTTGGCAGAATTTTAAATTACGGCAATTTGAAGGTCATTTTACTTTGTTTTTTCAAATGTAACACCCTGTATGTTTTATTTTGAATCGAAATATCTACTAATACCCTATGTCGCCTTGTAATATTTGCGACGTTGGCAAGTTATAAATATTTTTCCAAATTTTTAAACAAATATCCCCGATTTTAATTTATTTTAAATAAAGTCCTCTACTTATTTTCATTGCAATGAATTGCGCATTTAGTAAGAACTCACAATTTCAAAATTTTGTGACTATTAAATACTGAGATACGGCAACACCGCTTTTTCAGTAAACGGTACCGGAACGCTTAAATATTTCCAAAACTACCACAGCTGGAGAGGTGAAATTCAATACTTGGGGGTTTTTGAACATACAGAATTCAAGAACGCTAACACCAGTGTTGACAGATTTACCAATTTTACGTCATGATTTTGAATCGAATGCCCTATTTATGAAGTCTAACGTAAAAGTGGTAAATCTGACAACACTGATGTTAGCATTTTTCAATTCTGTATTATCAAAAACCCCAAAATGTTGAATTTTACCGTTCCAGCTGTGGCAGTTTTGGAAATATTTAAGCGTTCCGGTACTGTTTACCGAAAAAGTGGTGTTGCCGTATCTCAATAATTAACAGAAACAAAATTATGAAATTGTGTGATCTTACTAAGTTCGACATGTGCAATTCATTGCAATAAAAATTAGTAGAGGATTCTATTTAAAATAAATTAAAATCGGACATACTTGTTTAAAAATTTGGAAAAATAATTTATTACGTGGCAACGCCGCAAACGCGAAAAAAAATTACAAGACGAGATGGGGTATTAGTAGATATTTCGATTTAAAATAAAACACACAGGGTGTTACATTTAAAAAACAAAGTAAAATGACCTTCAAGTTGCCGTAATTTAAAATTCTGCCATTGCTGGTAATATACAAAATAATATCCAATTAATGTTCAAGTAACTCGCTGTATAATATTATTGAGAAAAGTTAAAGGAATATATCAATTTGGACGTATTACTTGAGACCTTGCAAATCCGGAAATTAATAGAAAATAAATTATAACTTGGCAACGTCGCAAAAATATTTTAGGTTTGAATAGAGATCAATGATGGAAACCAGAAAAATTTAAGAAAAAGTTATAGTTCCATATAAAAAAACCAAGTTGATCACTATCCTACTTTCCCTACACTCTGTATATTTCAAAATATTTTTAAAATATGCGTCTTGAGTAACCAAGTAACTTCTGTATTTGACATTTTTTTCTATCAGGTATACCTTGGGAGATATCGAAGGATTACACACTAACTGGACACCCTGTACATATGCGTATATGCTGGAAGTTGAATGGAAGCTTGCACAGAGAGTCTTTTCTTTTTCCTCAGCTAATTCGGTGTATTCTAGGAGAAGATTCCTTGCGCAAGGACACACTAGCTGATAAGCTTCTTACGCTTCCGATACCGATGTCTACGGATAGTAGTGAGAGTATCAGACAAACTAGACGTTAAAAACTCACGATTTACTTAAGGATTTTGTGTGGAGCTTTCATTAGTACAACAAAAGGATTACTATGTTAGACCGCGCTATGTGCCGCTATTTTCAGAGATCAATGGACCTCATCAGATTCTCATGGATTGTTGAGTAGGGTCGTTTTAATGTGGTATTTTAACACCCTACAGGGACCATCTCAAAATATAATTTTATAAAAAATGGAGTCAAGTTGATTGCCTCAGTACTTCCCACACATAACAGTTGCAACCAAATCGAGTATGTCTTAAACTGGTTAAATTTTGAGAATCATCCAACAAACTTTAGCAACATACCTCGCAGATTGACGTAGATATCAAAACAATTGTCGAGAGGGGATTAGTAAATCAAGTACAGTACAGGCAACAACAGTGACAAATAAGTGTCACGTTGACTTACCCACTGTGGAAACGGAGGGCCACCCAATAGTCGAGTCACCTTCCGTCAAGCATTTGGGGATCAACGTCAACAATAACATGTCCTGGCATGCCCATGTCATCAGTATCGCTAAAACGGCATCCCAGAAGCTTGGAGTTATGTTCCGCTGTAGGAAGTTGTATACACCAGAGCAACTACTGCAGCTCTACAAGTCACAGAGCAGACCATCGTTGAAGTATTGCTCCCATGTGTGGGGATGCGCTCCGAATCACTCACTAAAACTTCTGGACACTATCCAGAAGAAAACAATTAGACTAATCGATAGGCCTAACGTCACAAAGTTGTACCTTAATAGCCTGGAACATCACAAAAGCTCATTCTTACCAGGTCGAGGTCCCTACTCCCAAACCAGTCTCCTCCAGCATTTTCTCTTTTGGAGAGACGCTGTGGAATGAGCTGCCGGGTGAATTTGTTTCCCGACGGCTACAATCTGCAGCGTTTCAAATGTAACGTGCACCGACCCTTATCCTCTCGTAGCGCTTCTACAGCGCCATAGGCTTTCAGCCTTTGCGGGAGGCTGACCATAAAAAAAAGAAAAGAAAAGTGCAAAACAAACGTTCGCAATCGAAAGACTCGAAAGAGGTAGACAAACACATTTCTTGCTTTTGGCAAAGTAGCATTCCAACAAGTGACGAGCAGATGCTTATTCAAACATCCTGTATAACTCAGCGAGCATACATCATAAAAAATTCATTTTCGCTACTCTTTAACACCTCTACAATTTTTTCAGTAGGGTTTTAGGGTCACAGCATAAGGCCTAAAATGGAATTCCGCTCGCTGGCGCTGTTTATTTTTTTAAAGCTCTGTCCCTTTTCCCATTTGTCAGAGAGTCATTCAGAAGGATCGGTTTACATTATTGAAATGACGCCATTCTGTATTTTAGGACATCTGCACATCTGCCATATCTTCCTGAAGAGATTAAATATTCAGTTCAATTTACGCCTTTTCATTTGTTTATATGTGATGCGAAATAGGATGTTTGCATGGCATAAAATACAATAAGCACAAATAGGGCTTGGAGCTTTGCTCCGCTGTAGGAAGTTGTATACACCAGAGCAACTATTGCTGGTCTACTGTCGTTGAACTATTAATTGCTCTCATGAGTGATGCTCCAAAGCACTCTCTAAAGCTTCTGGACACTATCCAGAACAGAGCAATTAGACTAATCGATACGCCTAACCTCACAAAGGACCTCCACAGCCTGAAACATCGAAGAAGGGTGGCTGACCTGTCCCTGTTTTACATGAAAAATGTTCAAGTGAGCTCTCCTAGATAATACCACCGAAGGCTGTCTAAACGAGGAACACTAGAGAGGCTCTGCGAGCTCTCTTCTGGTCGAGGTCCCTACTCCCCGAACCAGTCTCCTCCAGCATTCCTCCTATTGGAGAGCTTCGACGGTGTGAAATGAGCTTCCGGTGACTTTTTTCCCGACGGCTACAACCAGCAGCGTTTCAAATCTAACATGCACAGACAACTATCCTCTCGCGGTGCTTCTACAGCAACATAGGCTTTCAGCTTTTGCGGGAGGCTGACCATAAAAAAAGGGCATGTGAAAATGGAAAATAGTTTAGGATTCACACCCCTGTTTGTATTACAGGTGAACATAAAATTATAGCAGCACTAACTACTACGGTCCCACACATGGCCGACTTTACTCACTAGGCCGGAGCATTGAAATATGGCATCACTGGAGATCGGGCCGAGCTTTTGTTTGTTGTTAAGTCATTAGTGTAATCTTCCAGAGCAAAAAATAAGATTGGAAGGTGATTGTTAATGTGTTTCTAATTATTTACCTGCACAAACGAAACTATAAAGATAAAAAGGTGCCTGCAAAGTGTGTAGTACCAGGTTGCAGCCCAATAAAGGACATACCAAACCATGGCCCAACAGAACCTTATTCCAGGGTAAAAAGAACATTGCAAGGTGATTTTGAATGTGTTTCTAATTATTTACCTGCACAAACGAAACTATAAAGGTAAAACATGCCTGCAAAGTGTGTAGTACCAGGTTGCACTAGCAATTTGTGCTTCCAATAAAGGACATAAACAGAAGTGGGTGAACGGTATTCCTCGTATGGGCTGGTTATATTTATAAGAATAAAGACAATAATTTACATACATTTCAAAGGATAAGACCTATTTTAAAGCACAATGTGGTACCTACAATGTTTTCTGGACCTCCCAAATATCACAGAAAAATACAGTTAATAGAAATGATCTGGGCATTCGTCTGGGCATACCTACGAAAAGATTTGATAGTGAAAGGGAATCAAGACCAGCAAGAATGGCTTCACAGTGACCTAGTCGTGAATTTTTCCAGCTCAAGTGACAATTTACAAAGTAAATTGAGTGTTCATTTAAGTGGAAGTGGAAGTGGCAGCAGGAAACAGGTTGCGTTTATTTTTATTTTGTAGTGTCTGACTACGATGAACCAGACATCAGATGTAAGTGGTATTAGTAGTAGTAGTTCTAAAAAGTATTTTTCTTAATTTATTAATCGAGACGAACTCTAATACATATAAAATGTAATAATTATTCTGAAACTATAGGCCAACTATTTGACAGCTAAGCCACGTTGCCACATCTAAGGCACCGGCCTAGTGTAGAGTCGGCCATGTCCCACAGCATTTTGCTGCCCAAATTTCATCACAATCCATTACTGAGATTACGAGATTAGAAAAACGCCAACAGGCAGGCAGACAGACAGACAGACAGACGTAAATGTGTGACGCGGATTTTCGTTCTGTAGATATCATAAAAGGCTCACAAAGCGTATTATCTCAAAATCGAAAATTCGATCTCAGTAGTCTTCTCACGTCATAAGTACCAAAGAGTCTTCTTGTTTTCTCAGTTGGCCATCGTCTGAGTTTGACTGCATATCCCACTAAATATTCCTTAACTATACAGGGTGTTCTAAAAGTAGGGACTTTCCTCTTTAGAAGCAACGGCCCTTGAAACGGCAAAGCTAATGCACGATGAATCAGCAGCAAAAGAAAAAAGTAAAAAAAAATGTCAAGCAAGTGCTCACTATATGGTAGCTACGGAAGTTGTAAGTACGGTCCTGTCGCAGGCGCCTTACAGGTAAAAGTACGATTTGCGATGTCTTTTTCAATTTGGACCACACGATGTTGTGTCTTCCAGCGTGACCACCACGATGTGGATTCAAACATCCTGTGTCTCTAGCTCTTTGCACAAGCCAGACAAATCGACGAAGTGCAGGGTGAGTACGGTTAGGGAAACGATCGGCGTACACTTGCGAAGCCGCAGCGGTATTTTGACCATACTCACTGTACATTAAGAATCATGTTCACCAGTTCATTATTGTTATAAGCATGCACCATTGTTGTTGTTTTTAAAGTCCGATCGGCAGATGTAGCAACAGCAACGCGACGGTATGATGAACTGCCCGTTTTTCTCACCGGCATCGGCAGTTCGGGCACCACTAGCGCTGCCTTGTTCGTTGTGATATTATGACATGGTGAGCCATTGCCTAGGGACGGATTTAGAATTGAGGATTTCTTTAATAGTTAGTATCTCGTTTTTTCTAAATATTTCGTTTATATGTTACTGGGAAAAAACACTCATTTTGGCGAATACTATCCGCTGTATGAAAAAAAAGTCTCAACTTATGAAACACCCTGTATAAGTTTCGTCTTCTTTTTGACGTCAAAAGTTGGATATTGATTTCAGCCAATTTTGCCAGAATCCATGTGCGAAATCCTTAACAGAATTCTGACTTTCTTGCCGCTATGTAATCTGTACTTGTTGCTGTTTGCTATGTACCTAGAAACTTCAAACTACCGACAAAACCACTACCCGTTATTTGTAGCGACAATTAAAGTAAAACGCATTGCGCTAGCTCAACTCCATACTACATACAAGCATCCTCCTAAATACAATGAGTTTGCACCTACATTTACATATATTCGTTCCATCGTAACGCGTCTTGAAGGAAGGTGAACTCATCTCAAAACCTTAGTTCCAGAATATCAAGTCAAGATGTTCGCCATTTTGTGCCGTTGCTTTACAGATTTAATATTCCAGATGAAAAGTATAATGGCTTCGTTGTATACAAACGCGCTCGTATATGGATATACATAAATACATATATTCTAGATGACTGAATCGTATTCTTTCACTCCCTAAGACTATATGGAAGAAGCATAGTGAGCGATAAGCTTTTTGCATTTGATAATGCGTGTGTCTTCCCGTAAGATGCTAATATAGTCCCATTCAAAGTTATTTGCGAACCTTAAGGTGTTCTTGGTCTTCACCAGTGTCTTTAGGGTATTATTTTTGGAGTATAGTGGTTACTTGCCAAGGCCATCACAGCCACCAGGCTGTCTGTGTCTGTGTATATTCTGCCGCATTCTTGAGATCTGTCTGATCATTCCATTCTCCAGGATCTTGCTAGGTTAGAACTAGTTAACGTAGTTCATTTGTCATTGTGACAATGTCTACTGTATCCCACTTTCTCCTGCTCTATTTTACATTGAAAATACTCTCTCCACGTGAGTCATTCCAATAAGTGCTCTGAGCTAGAGCCTGAAGTGACAGTGGCGTGACTATAATAAGTTTATCAATAGGGAAAAACTCCATATACAAAATCGCACCCAGAATTTCGTGAAGAGCAAAACACTCTTTCCATACCTGTTGCTGTAGTTAAATCGTACATATATCACAAGGTGGTAGATATAGATAAATTAATGTACAGTCTTTTGAATTTAGTCTGGGATCTATTATCAAACTATCCACAACCTGGCAAGAAAAACTCAAGACATCATCATCATATACATGCCAGCTCGATCTTGCCCATTAGATTTGAAGCGCTGCAGGTTGTAGCCGCCGGGTAACAAATTCCCGGCAGCTCATTCTACACGGGGTCGAAATTTTTCAAAAGAAGGAATGCTGAAGGAGACTGGTTCGGGGAGTAGGGACCTCGACCTGGTAAGGATGAACTCGCAAAGTTCGGACGGCCTTTGGTGTTATTATCTAGGAGCGCTCACTCGAACATCTTTCGTGATAGAATCTGTAAAATAGGGACAGGTTAGCCATCCTTCTTCGATGTTCCAGACTGTGGAAGTCCTTTGTGAGGTCAGAAATGTCGATTAGTCTAATTGCTCTCTTCTGGATAGTGTCCAGAAGCTTTAGAGAGTGACTCGGAGCTCATGCCTACACATGGGAGCAAAACACGAAAGATGGTCGGATCTGTGCCTTGTAGAGCAGCAGTAATTGCTTTGGTGTCTACAGCTTCCTGCACCGGACCGAAACTTCAATCTTCTGGTACGCCATTTTATCAATACTAACGATGTGGTCGTATGGTTGATGTTGATCTCCAAAAGCTTGACGGAAGATGATTTGACTATTGGGTGATCCTCCATTTCCACAGTTGGTAAGCCAACATGAGACTTCTTTGTCAGTGTTGTTGCATGAGCTTTCTGTACGTTAAACTGTACTTTATTTACTAATCCCCACTCGACAATTGTTTCGATATCTACGTTAATCTGTGAGGCATGTTGCTGTCGTTGACGTACCATCTCCAGGGATGATAGTGGCTTTACGAAGGTATAGATTTGATTGGATATTATTTCCAGCAGCTCGTTGATGTACAGTAGAAACAGTGTAGGGAATAGGATAGATCCCTAAGGAACACCGGCGTTTATTGAAAATACGTCTGATAATGCCTAGTCATCCTTGGGTGCACGATTCACGGATCTAGTGATTGCTCACCACACTGCATGAGAAGTACTCACTGGGTAATGGAACAGCAGCTTGGTGTCTCGGAGCCCAGACTGCACCATTTTGTAAAAAATAACAATAGCAGTAGTAATTTCTGTGTGGAAAATGCTACAGCGAGCACAAACATTATAGATAGATACATAGATGAATCTTTATCCTTTCGATCATAAGATGATATAGCACATGTCATAAAATTAGTATTAGGTTTACGTATATCTTAAAACATAAAAATAATTATATCAAAGTTTACGGAATACATATAAGTTGGATCACTCCGCAAAAATATTAAAACGGCCTGCCCCTTGCCCCGTCTCCCCGGTACACCGGTAGCAGTGTACCGACGTCAGCCGGGAGATACGGGGCGGCGCAAAGTAGAGGTTGAACGTGTTTAACGCGAAGTCTATACAGTGTCTCAAAAATGCCGGATTTTGTTATCTCGGATTTCTTTGCAGGAAATGGATAATCTTTTTAGTAGTTTGAGAGTAATCAATTTCGCGAGAAAAGATATTATCAATAAATTTGAATTTATTAACGGATGGAGAACGACAATCAAATCCATCCTTATTTTGTGGTAAAACTTGAAATGAAAGGGATATAAATACAGGGTATCCCACGACGATTAAGACAAGAAATATGTCGGACCTAAGCAGTAGTAGAGAATTATAATTTTGGGCATGTAAATTAGAGCAGATCTTGTGTCTTTGTTTGTCATTGTACTACCCAACGAGGTATTTGTTTTTGGTCACGTAACATTCGATTCAAAATTATTAATGGGACACCCTGTATATTTGTGCCTGTGATCCTCCCGATAAAACAATTCCAACAAACTGGCACAATTGGGGTCTAAAGTGATTAGCTTCAAGAGCTACAGGTATTTAAAGGATTGTATCACGCTGAAAGCGTATAGTGAGACAAAATATTCATTCGGTGGTCTTACCATACCACCCAGGGACATTGTAAATTATATTTTAGAGCTCGAAAATATTTTTATTGATAACTTTAACAATTTAGTGTCTGCAGTAGCAAGTGGAATTACACTAAAAAGCAAAATGTCAGAAATAATTTATTCATATCGAAGTAAAGCATTTCCACATGATTATCATCTAAAATTGTACATACGAGTTCGTATATACTATACTATAAAATGTATAGACTGTGATCTCAAAAATAAGCCAAATAAACAAAACATTAAGGTAAAAATACTACAGCACCTTTGAACCATCAGTTTTTACTTATCTACGAAATAGCAACAATATGTGACATCATTTGAGATTCATTAGTAATAGTTTTACTAGGCTTTATTTTTGATATCTATTTATGTAACTTAGTGCATTAGCAAAATAAACGTAATATTTGTATTTGCACGTCTAAATCGGCCGTCAGTACATAGTTTTTCAATGACCCTCGTATATACGTACAACCCAGGCGTTAGCAAGTCCCCGCTAAAAGACCCTCGTACTTGAGCAAAAACCAACGCAAAAACTAACTGGCTCGTGCGGCCGCGGCATCGCTTTCACGTGAGTTCTTCAAAGTGCCGACGGAGAGTGATCCAACTTATATGTATTCTGTAAACTTTGATTATATAATGCTTTGATTACAGAGAGGATTACAACTCACTATGTCAAATAAATAAATAATGTATGATACTAATTATCTAAAATGAATAGAAACGTTATATAGTCACTTTATATAACACTTAGTCCTTCATTTTACTCTGATAGAGAATAGCTGGCTACTGAAGGGTGCTGGGCCTTCCAAGCCACCCCTAGTTACGTCGCTGAAGCAGCGACAGCATCGAGTGTGATCACGCTTTCCCCGTATATGCAGATGAGTTCCGGTGGCACCCCTATACGTGCGTAAAAAATTTATAAACCAATTAAGGCCCGAATGCGCACAGAAAAAAGCAAAACAAAAGCAGAACGAGAACATTCGTTCGATTGTGAATCAGTCGGTTGCGATTTTTCTGGCATCCGGCACGGCTTCCGCAGATCCTTGGCACAGGCTAGTAAAATACAGAGCGGTCACTTTGAAAAGGAAACTTATCAGGATCTAGGCTCTATCGGCGACAGCAACATGTCTCAAAAATTAACGTAGATATCAAAACAGTTGCCCGTGTGGGGGTGAGTTAGATTATCTCCCATCGTATATCCTGCGTGTCGTAAAAGGCGACTGAAAGGAACACCGAAATACTGTCGGTATAAACAGTAACCTCTTCTCAACCAACAGCTTTGGGTGGACCAGTTGAGAAGAGTCAGGACACCTTCTTGTCCTTGGGGTGAGAAATTGCCCCTAAAGGCGGATGAACCAGTAGATACCATCTGATCAACGGCATGAGGATGCAGAAAGCAAATGGGAAACTACTGCATTAAAGGTCTTAAAGATATCCCAAGAGAAACTTGTAAAATGTGTAAATGCATTTTACGAGTTAACAACATGTCTGTTAAGACATTTTGACTATGATGATGATCAAAACAGTTGTCGAGTGGAGATTAGTAAATAACATACAGAAAACTCGGGCAACAGCGTTGACAAAGAAGTCTCAAGCTGGCTTACCAACTGTAGAAGTCACCTTTGGTCATGCTTTTGAGGATCAACATCAACAATAACATGTCCTGCCACGACCTCGTCGTCAGTATTGCTAAAACGGTATCCCAGAAGCGTGTAGTTTGGTACCGCTGTAGGGAGGTGTATACCCCAGAGCAACCATTGCTACTCTACAAGGCACAGATCCAACCATCGTTGGAGTATTGCTCCCATATATCAGGATGCGCTCCGAAGCACTATTTGAAGCTTCTGGACACTATCCAGAAGAGAGCAATTAGACTAATCGATATGCTTAACCTTACAAAGGGACCTCTACAACCTGGTGGATTCTATCATGGAAGATGTTCGAGTGAGCTCTCCCAGATAATAACACCAAAGACCGTCCGAACGAGTAACACTAGAGAGGTTCTGCAAGCTCATCCTTCTTACCAGGTTGAGGTCCCTACTCCCCGAACCAGTCTCCTCCAGCATTCCTTCTTTTGGGGGAGGCTCACCATAGAGAAATAAGGCCACTGTCCCGATATTTTATCATTGTTGTTGTTGTCAAGAGGTGCACACCGGGCCTAGCTACCATACCTACCAATCTCTTTCCAATATTGGACAACTCCTGCATCTTCTTTTAAGACTGGAAATAGACCGGTCTCTGCGATCGATCTGGAATGCAGAAGGCTGGTAGCGGCTACTTCTTTGCGAAGGGATTGGAAGATCATAATCGCTTGGGGAACCAAGGTTCTAAGACCCAGTAATTGACTCTATCAGAAGGATGGAACGAAATTATAAGCCAAAACACGTTTTCCATAACCCAAACTTTGTATCACCCCATGAGGTGGCTTGCTCACCTGGCTTCACCTTCTCATCACTACTACTACTACTTCCTCTTGTCAACATATTATAAGATGAAGAGGAATCTTTGGACATCTACGTCAAGCTAGAGAACTTATTTTAGGACCTCTGACCAAGGTGGAACGGTTCTGTTTCTCGCTGGAAAGAAGCCGGCTAAGGTTACTTGTGGGCCTGCTATCTGACCATAACACCTTCAGACGTCACTTGAATGTGCTGGGAGTGGCAAGCGACCCAACGTGTGCACGCTGTGGAGAGGAGGAGGAAGCCTCAGCACACATCCTATGTCGCTGTGATGCCCTTAGGTATGACAGGCGAACTATACTAGGTTCAAGGATGCTTGAACCTAAAGACATAAGATGGTCAGGGCCCAAGGCCGTACTCACCTTTGCGATGAGTGCAGGACTTGGAAACTAGAGTAAGGAGAGGTTAGGGCTATGTACTGGTGGATCTTGCCACCAGAAAGCCTCCCTCCACTGCTATAGCAGAACTAAGCAAGGTGCAAAGACTTGCTTATCTGTCCATAACAGGTGCAATGAAAAGCGCACCCACTGCAGTCTTAGAGACCATCCTGGACCTCCCTCCGTTGCAAATTGTAATAATGGGCGAGGCGAGAATGAACTACTCCAGACTACAAACCCTACCAAGAGGAATTTACAAGGATCTTGGACACAACCAAATCGCAGAATATGTGGGGCAAACCATAATGGATGCTAGAAAGGACCACATAACTCCGAAATACATCTTCAACAAGAAGTTCGAAACTATAATAAGAGATCGAGAACTATGTGAAGAAAACAACCTGCATTGGGAAATAGTCTGGTACACAGATAGATCAAAGACCGAGCAAAGCACAGGAGCGGGAATCTTTGGAAGAGGAACTAGACAGAGCATTCCGCTAGGAAAATACGCCTCGGTATTTCAGTCAGAGGTGTACGCCATCCTGCAATGTGCAAGGATCAATAATGAACGATCCTACAGAAACAAGAGGATCGCAATACTTACGGACAGTCAGGCTACACTTAGGGCACTAGAAGCGCCCAAAGTTACGTCTGCTCTAGTCTGGAAATGCTTACAAGAACTGGGAAGACTGGCAGAACACAACAAAGTAACTTTGAAGTGGGTGCCTGGACACTCAGGTATAAGAGGCAATGAAAGGGCGGACGAGCTAGCAAGACTAGGCTCGTCTGCCCTATACATTGGAGCAGAACCCGCCCTGGGGGTGCCTAAAAGCACAATCAGACACCAGGTGGGAGAATGGATGAAACATCAGCACAAGGAGCAGTGGAACTTGTTGCCAGGGTGTGTTCATGGAAAAACATTCATTAGACCTCCATGCAAGAAAATAGCTGAAACACTGCTCTCCTTGAGTAGAAATCAGCTCCGAATAACGACGGGTCTCCTCACAGGACGTTGTGGCCTGAAGGAACACCTGAATAAAATGGCACCCTACAATGGAGACCTCAACTGCAGATTGTGTGGAAGAGGAACTGAGTCAGCCCTACATGTGCTCTGTGAGTGCGAAGCGCTAGATCACAAGAGACAACAGCTCTTTGGGAAGACCAAGCTAGAACCAATGGAGTACGGCTCAGCACCAGGACCAGTAGGTAAACTGCATAAACTTGTGCAGGGATCCAGATTGCTGGAGTGGATACTGTAAAAGAGAGGAGCAATAATACAATAGGCCTTAAGGCTTAAGTATTGACGGGGACAGCAAGGTCGGACGGCTCCTGGAAAAAAAAGCCTCCCTCCATCATTCATTCATTAACCCCCTCCTGTAAAATGAGTAAAATCATCAAGAACCCCTAAAATGCCTGAAAATGGAGTTTGATGAAGTCGTACTACGATAGCTTAGTATATTGCAACCCAAATTTAATCAAAATCGGTGTTGACGTTACTGAGCTTACGTTGTTAAAAAAATGACAACAGACACACCATAGAACATCCAAAACACTTATCTACGGGGAGTAAAAAGCGTTTTGTGAGAAAAAGGCAATGACTTAAGCCCTTTGGAGCTATGAGGGCTCATAATTAATGCTCCATACGTTTGCACTAAGCCTACGTAATAGATTTCAGTGGACTTTGCATACTGTGTCTATTCCACCTAGATGCAAATCTATCCCACCATGCAATACGCTTTGCTAATGTCTCACTTTGTATTTCACTACCCTGTGTCCTTGGAAAGAGCATGCAAATGGACGGGGGATGCTGTACCCCTAGGGGGCGCACTCACCGGAATCGGATGAATAACTGATACAATTTCCGATGGATCTGCCGATTTTGCTACCATCATACAACGTTAAATAATAGAATCCGTGTTGTTTTGTCAATGTTTAATGAAGTTCCGTTCCGCTGCAATCAAATGAGCAAAAAACACCCCTCCCCGTCTTTGCAACTAATAGGGGAGACCGGAGCCAATTGGCCGAGTTTCAAGTTAGCGCGGCATCTCTTTTTTACTTTTATCACTATATGACCAAACAGAGTGAATATCATTCATTGTGCTTAACCGATCCCTAATTAAATAGACTTCTGTCGAAGTAACATAAACATTTTACTAACGTTTTAGGAGAGTGGGGATGAGAGGCCAGAAGAACGTCGAAGGAGAATAGGTCTGGTGTACAGATGGTATACTCACTAGGGTTAGCTCTGGCTCCGGGGTTTTCTATCGTGGAACGAAACCTTCACTCGCCCTTCACAGACCCTCCAGAGGGTAATTAAGGCGCTAACTAAGTGCTCTGGAGATAACTTCGCAACTTGTTGTACAGTGCATGAAAGCTCTTGCAAAGCACCACGTCCTCTTGGTGTAGGCACCTGGACACGAGGAAATTTCAGCGAAATGGGGGATGTTCTCGCAAGGGGATGGAAGGTTCTAAGCACAACTTCATAGATTCTAAACCAGCCAGGTTCCAGGACTCGTTGTAAAGCCTACAACCAAAAAAAACCACATACACCACAAGAACACCGGAAGGCACCTTGCACGTTTTGAAGGTTGTTAGTGACCCAATGTTACAGCGATAAACAATAGAAACGGACTAAACACAGCCGAATGCAACAGAAAAGAGCAGAAAACAGCTAAGAACAACGCAAAGCAAGCAGATAACAACTGCAAACGATAGAAAACGACCAAATACATCCGAATAGAACAGAAAACAGCGCGTAACAACAGAAAGCAAGCAGATAACAGCGCTATACAACAGAAAACGACTAAACACAGCCGAATACTACATGGAAGAGCAGAAAACAGCTAAAAACAAGAGAAAGCACGCAGATAACAGCTGTAAACGGTAGAAAATGACCAAATATAATAGAATAGAGTCAAAACTAACTCAAAACGACAGAAAGCAAGCAGATAACAGTGGGAAACAATAGAAAACGACTAAACACAGCCGAATACAACAAAAAAGAGCAGAAAACAACTGAAAACAAGAGAAAGCAAGCAGATAACGACTGCAAGCGATAGAAAACGACCAAATACAACCGAATAGAATAGAAAACAGCCCATAACAACAGAAAGCAAGGAGATAACAGCGCTAAACAATAGAAAACGACTAGACACAGCGTAGTACAACAGAAAAGAGCAGAAAACAGCTCAAACCAACAGAAAGCAAGCAGATAACAACTGTAAACGGTAGAAAACGACCAAATACAACCGAATATGGTCAAAACTAGATCAGAACGACAGAGAGCAAGCAGATTACAGCGGGAAACAATAGAAGATGGCTAAACATAGCTAGCTGTATAGCGCATGAAAGCCCTTGCAAGCACCACGTCCTATTGGTGTGGGCACCTGGACACGAGAAAATTTAAGCGAAATGGCGAACCAGCCAGGTTCTAGGACTCGTAGTAGAGCCTACAACCAAAAAAAACCTCATACAAAAACACCGGAAGGCACCTGCACGTTCTGAAGGTTGTTAGTGACCCAATATGTGCATGATGCTGACCAGAGGAAAAGTCCTCGGCACATAATCTATGTCGCTGCGAGGCTTTAGGGTACTACAGGCAGGCTTTTCTGTGATCTAGAATTTTTTAAACACAAGGCCTCAAGAACGGTTGGACTTTCTGGCCACAAACGCCGGTGTTCCTCAGGGATCTGTCCTATCACCTACACTGTTTCTGCTGTACATCAACGAGCTTCTGGAAATAACATCCAATCCAATCTACAGCTTCGCAGATGACAGTACATTAGTGTCGTGCATGGAACCAGGCAAGCCACTATCATCCCAGGAGACGGTACGTCGGCGACAGCAGCATGCCTCACAGATCAACGCAGATATCAAAACCATTGTCGAGTAGGGATTAGCAAATAAAGTACAGTTCAACGTATGAAAAACTCAGGCAACAACACTTACAAAGAAGTCTCACGATGGCTTACCAACCGTGGACATTTTGAAAATTTCGTTGATTAATTTAAATACTAAATAATCAATCAATCAATTAATTTGTTCATGTAAATTACATTTAAGTAGTAATCTGTACCGAAGTCCAATAAAGACAATGTGCATACCAAATTCTTGTTTATTTCAAAATTGGTCGTAATAAAAAAGCCCATTTCGTCGATGATTTTAGTGCTACATAAACAAATTGTATGTCATTAGACAGGAAACATTCTGATAAACATTAAACTGTGTTTATAAATAGGCACTAATATGGTTTTTTTCCAAACTATTTGCAGGTCACTAAAACAAGTGCATTACAATTTTTTTTTAAGTTTGGTGGATTTTTTTGCCTTAGAAATTGCCAGATACAATCTTTTTGCCTTAGTTGATATGCCCAGTCATTCCTCTATAAAATGGGTCCAAAAACTTGTGAGTTGCTCGATAAATAATCAAGATATGGCGTTACAACTGCGTGAACACATGGAGTCGTGATACAGAAATTAAAAATGTAATAAAAAATTAATTAAAAGGTTGACCCCTTTTTTTTCGCATCTTTTCTCAATAACTTCAATTATATTTTCATACCTCAAAGTTTGTCGACATGAAACACATTGTATATTTATGAATACTTAACGTAAATTTCAAGACTAAACAAAAAATCATTCGTTTAGCACTAGACAAAACAATTATGACTTTCCACGCCGCAGATTGAGTGTATTTGAAAAAGGTCCATTTTACGCCAGCATGAGATTTTTGTTACAGATGACAGGGGTGAGGATCAAACGGCTGTTTGAGTCGGTCCAAGCACAAAAACAACTGTCATTGCTATCTAACTTTTTACACGGTGTTTCGGAAATTCCCCATGAGGCATGTTTTTCTAGCCTATAACTGTAATGGACGCCACACTGGCGCTGATTGTAGCGGCATGCAAGCAAAATACGACAAAAGATACTTCACCAGGCTAGAAAACATTTTTTGACAACACCAAAACGGAGGGTGAAAAATATAGCAAAAACAGTTGGGGCCACGCAGATTGCTGCATGGCTAGGCTGACGCTAATTTGAAATGACGTTCATCAGGAATTCGCATGCCAGGCCAATTTTAGGTATGCAATCCAAAAAAAGTTTGCTGTGATTGCTCAAAATAAATTATGCAGCGGGATGCAAATATTGCTACACTGTTCGCAAAAAGTTAAATGCACACACAACTTGTCACAACCTTTTTGTCCCAAATAAAGAGCATTGTGGTCAATCAAAATTTTTGAATCAGTGGCACGAGCCGCCAATGTATAGGCTTACAAGCGTACCCTTCTGCTTCTCTCCTTACTCTAGTTTCCAAGACCAGCACTCATCGCGAAGGTGAAGATGGCCTTAGGCCCAATTTCACAATCAGTGGTCACTCTGACGGTTTACTAACCTCGACCTGCGAGTTAACTCGAACAATGGAACGCCTCTTGTTTCACAATCATAAAATGACGTAGGGTTAACTGACCGCGAGTCGTATTTTATTTTTAGCGGTTGGTGGTACTGTGTCCGCAATATTTAAAATTCTTTTTCTTCTTGTTTACTTCGTTAGATGTTTCGTGCTGGTATTTTGTGTTTTTCTGACAAGACTGTCAAAGAATGAGTTCGTTGAGTTATCAGTTCCATGCGATTTCCAACCTCATTTTAGTTTTTTCCACTGACGTTTTTCATTTTATTCGCGTTATTTGGTGTTTGGCATAGATAAAAGATTTTTAGGTTGGGTTGGTGTTTAGACTGCTTGGCGTTGTAATTGATTGTGGGGCCTTTTTCAAATAATGGTCGTGCATGTACCAGTGTATCAGCATGGAAGAACCAAATAGAGCGAACAACTTTTCAAAAGATGAAGAATATCTGTTCATTTTGTTAGTAGAAAAGTACAGGCATGTAAAAGAATGCAAAACAAAAGATGCAACATTATGACGCGAACAAGACCTGGGAAAAGCTTTCAATTGGGTGTTGAGGGCTATGTTAATAAGTATCATCCAATAGTATTTTATCAATATTGGAAACAAAACGTCAAGGCTGGATGACACTTTTATCGAAAATATTTTAAAATTCATGGATCAAAATCATAGCAGAAAATCAGAACAAAGCGATTGATTTGCAAATTAATGCTAGAGTTTTAATGTTTGCCTTATAACTATTGTATAATTATCAATTGCAATTGCAGTCAGATTGATTATAGACTGGATGCATGTTTGTTATAGACCTTCTTATAGAAGTATTCACAGAGAATGTAAAGATTATAAAGGCACTGCGTAAAAGGCACCCTAGCGCAAAAACACATTGTAAGGCATGTATATGAATAAGAATTATATAAAGCACCTTATTCACTTTCTGACTATATGAAAGGTTTCTAGTTTAGGAAAAATAATGTTATACATTATAGTTATACTTTTACCAGCTCACAAGCTTTGCTGCTAAGAAGGATAGGCAACCAGTAATGCACACTTGTCGTGTGTGTCTAGTTTGTGAAATGTAATAAAATTCCATTTTTACCCCTTTTCACTATAATACAAAGGTATATTGCAGGTATTTATAATTACGATCGATTTTAAATTATTGTTTTATCAAAATAATGCAGTAATTTGAAATTCTTGTCATCGTTATCATTACATTAACAGTACATTTGATCGAGTGATCAAATGTATCGGTTTTATGGAATCTGATTGGTTGAGATTAGTAATTGCTAAACTCTTTGTTAGACAGAAAAATGCAAGTTTTCACCCATTTAGGATGAAAAATCAGTGTTGAAAAGATACTAGAGGGTTCATAATGGTCGATATAAAGCATGTCTTTTTTCACCTTTTTGAAATAAATTTCAAGAGAAATCAATCATTTTCATTTTGACAGTTGCATGTTTTTGAATGGGCTGCTCTGATTGGTCAAATTCTTTGTTGAAATGCCTGTGTTTATAAAATCGGGCCGTAATGTCTTGAGCAGATAGTAATTCTATGAATCTCATAAAAACGAGAGGCACAAGCTGAAATCGCGTATATTTCTGCTTAAAATGCATCCTTCAGGAAAGAGGAAGGGCTTTGTTTTTGGCCCGCCCCAATGCCCTTAAAAACTCTACAATTTCCACTGCTATTTTATCTGTGTAGTATAGTATCAACAGTTATGTATTGACACAGATGATACTCAGGCAAATGTCAAAACAGCCGAAGGACAAAGCGTTTTTTCTTCAATGTTCACTTGTGCCTGAATGTTGTGATTGAAATATAAAATGCAAACGATGAAAGGTGGTAATCGACTAGCATATTCGTCGTAGTAAAGGCATTTGACCGATTTTTCAGATCATATCAAAGCGCCTAACTGCTACAGAGTAACGTCAGGCAAAATCGCGTGACATACGTGACAACATAAAATACACTCGTGTAGCCGTATTCCTTTCTATACCTACTTTTTATTTATTAATTAAATAAATGGGATATGTACGTATGAAAGCAATGCATACGTAATACAGACGCTTATGCATTCACAACTATATTCAAAACCGTTAAAGGTGTTATACAACTGTGACAGGATCACTAGCACAAGCAAAGATCTCAAGATCTGAAAACCTTCAATCCGACCTCATTACTACAAATTGAATAATGTAAATTCATATACAAAGTACTCAACAACCAACAAAAATTAAATACTAGTATAATATTAGCTAACCAAGTTCATAATTATGATACTAGGATCATAAACAACATTTACCAAATTAGCACAAGAACTAACACGGGTCTCAACTATCCTGTAGTAAATGCATCTAAAACTTTCAACAACTGACTTCAACCAGTAGACATAAAGACTACAAATAGTTTCAGTTCCTTTGTAAATAAATTAAAAACCTACTTTACTAGTATCCAAATATAGGACAATTGTACCTCACACTCTAAGTTTAAATTTTGTTTTCTCGAGGCCAGTGCTTGAAGCACTGTTTAGAGTTATTGTTAAATATGCTGTGGAGCTAACACCCAGATGTGGGTGTTAGCTCTTCTAAGTCCCAACTTCTCAGTAGGTCCTCCATTTAATATATAACTGGACACATTTAAATCACACAATTGCTGATGCAATACGCAAAACCACGAGATGGCACACCACGGCTAACACCGAAACAACACAACGGAACAACCTTGTCCATGTTGGCAGGTTCGCGGCGATAGTAACACTGAGATCATCACCCTGATCTTTATTTTACGTTCATTGAATTGGGACATCAGTCCCGCCGAATACTGATTATAGTTCAGCGAACGACAAGGGGCACTGAAACAAAATTAATTTTTATCAGATGAATTATCACGAACTGCTGTTGCAGTAATAATTTTTGTACATTGAATAGATTGTATGCTTTGCTTAAATTAAACATAGGGCAAATTTCGAAAACAAAAGGATGTTTTGATTGCATTATATGTCAGTACTGGTATTAAAAGGATTATACATATATATTAGAACGAATATAAAATTATTTTGAATTTATTGGCGTACCTGTGTTTACTTCGAATATAAGGATTGAATTCTTTCAATGACATGGATTTGAAACAACTGTAAATATATTTAAAGCGATGGAAAAACATCCAAATACTAATAGTTAGTTGGAAAGGTAACAGTATTTTTTTCTGTGCACTAGTCTAAGGTTTCAAGAATTATATTCACAAAATATCGGAGTATGCATTGAGTCTAAGAGATGCATTGCATCAAAATCCTTGCCTGAATGAAGCTGGTTCCAACTTTTCATCAACATATCCCATTCAAGAGCAAGGGATGATAAAAACAAACTTTTTTGAATTAGTTTGAATAATTCAGTAGATTTTTTCCATGCCATCCCTGCTATGAAATTATATCAACATAAAAAAACTCAGGTTTCTCGAGCTCCATTCAGGGCAAGCTCGGGTATCTTTTCACTACCATTCAGCGGGATGCATAATTTGTGATAAAGAACTCACAGGGGATATGCAAATACGAATTTAAAAAATACGTGTATGCCTCTTACCGAAAGATGTTCTCAGATCATAGACGTCGATTGAAGAATCAGGGAACAGGGAAATGAAACACGCTTGAACGGGGGCAAATTTATCTATCCGAACATAAAGTTTATCTGCTTAGGTTAGGTTAGGTTGAAAGTGAGTGGGGCAGAGCTGCCTCCTTCCACTGCGACTCAATTGTGTCTATTGTGGCTCACACCTTTTTAGAGTTCACCGTACAGTCCGCACCTCTTTACGAAGGCGATCAACGTGAAGGGTGAAACTTTGTTGAAGTCATGAGGTTCCAGTTGGGCAAATCCGAATGTCTGGAACCTAGCATTATCCAGTACTGGATAGGAGCAAAGAATATGCTCCGCTGTTTCGTCCTCCACGTAGCAGAAGCGACAGTCTGAAGTTTGTTGAAGACCGAACTTTCGCATATGGTACCTTAGACCACCATGTCCCGTCAGCAGACCGACCAGAATGCGGAGGTCGTACCTATTACATTCCATGACCCTCGGGGGGGCCTGACTCGTGACTGGTTATATTTATAAGAATAAAGACAATAATTTACAAACATTTCAAAGGATAAGACCTATTTTAAAGCACAATGTGGTACCTACAACGTTTTCTGGACCTCCCAAATATCACAGAAAAATACAGTTAATAGAACTCATCTGGGCATGCATCTGGGCATACCTACGAAAAGATTCGGTAGTGAAAGGGAATCAAGACCAGCAAGAATGGCTTCAAAGTGACCTAATAGTGAATTTTTCTAGCTCAAGGGAAAATTTACAAAGTAAATTGAGTGTTCATTTAAGTGGAAGTGGAAGTGGCAGCAGGAAACAGGTTGCGTTTATTTTTATTTTGTAGTGTTTGACTACGATGAACCAGACATCAGATGTAAGTGGTATTAGTAGTAGTAGTTCTAAAAAGTATTTTTCTTAATTTATCAACCGAGATGAACTACCAATACATATAAAATGTAATAATTATTATTTTGAAACTATAAAACAATTTACGGTAACCGGACCACTATTTGACAGCTAAGCCACGTTGCCACATCTAAGGCCTCGGCCTAGTGTAGAGTCGGCCATGGCTGACGATATCAAATCAACGTTTAGAGAAATTAGGTAGTCAAGTAGTATTGACAGAAATCAAGTAGTTACGACCAACTGCTTGATTCTTCAGGTTCTTGAATTTATAAGTACCTGACTTGATTCCAGAACGCTTGAGGAGTACTGAATCAATCCACTTGACGCCAATTTGGTAGATTTCTGGGTAACTTAGCCCAGTGAGCGGCAAATAGCTAGAAATGTACGTGAACAAAAATCCAATGCGTCCTTTTACAGTGTTCACGTCCGGTCGCGTTATCCATTATGGACGAGTAACAAAATAAACACCGCGTAGTTATGGGGGCTAGTTTAGGGAGGTTGGACGAGGGAGGTGACCACTGCCACCCCCTTTCATCCCCTATAGGCCGCCCGTATGCGGTAAATTGCAGGCGTGTCTGGATCCACTGGCCCGGTTGCCAAAGTGACCAATTATGGTCACTACACTCCACAGGGCAGCCAAAATATACAGGACGTGACAGGTTGTCAGATACAGCTGACATTTCTCTTGTACCGCCATGTCATTTGTATCTTGAAGATACGCTTTGCACTTTAAGAAAAACTATAAAGGTAGCTGCACACGTAAAAATAATTTCTTAGATGGAGCACAGATGCTTCAATTCAAGTATGCCATAACTTCCTATACGCGCAAAGTTATGCTAATCTTAAAGTGAGAATACGATATCTACGATATCTTTGACCATATAAGGGTTACAATGAGAAAATAACTTCAATGCAAAACTGGGAAATTCTTGATAGTGAGAATACCAAAATCTTAGATCAAGCATATGGTAATCTTGGCCGAAGTATTTCATAATCTTGACTGAAGCATTTCATAATCTTAACGGGGAGCATTTCATAAACTTGACGCAAGTAGCTCAACTTTATTCTAAAATTGTGATATTCTTGGATGAGGAATCTAGTAATATTAATTTGAGCATTCAAACTCTTCTATGAGCATGTAGAAATTTTTCTGGAGAAATAGTTCTGCAAAATTTCTTAAATCACTTTTAATACACTTAGTACTTATCTAGGAACACCTGAGTCAGGTCTTCGCATCCCAATTTTTTTAATAGCTCATTCATGGTTGGATAGATCAAGTGATAAGGAAGCTGATGGGAACTAGGACGCGAATCAAATGGCGGTGGATCAGCACTACTGACAGATTTGATGACTGATGGTTGACGGTGGTATCACGGGTATCACGTGGCAATGGCAATTTATTTAACAGTTTGACTAGATACTATTATGTGCTATTATGCAGGATCCAGGATGCAGGTATTACGCTACGGTGCTAAAGACGGTGGCGAATGCGACAATCCGAAAACCAATAACGGCGGCGCGGACGCGGACGAGCAACAGGCTGTTGAGTAGAGAGGGTGGAGAGGTTAGAGTTGACCCGTGACACGCTGCGCGCCTGCGCACTCCGACGTTGGTAGACATCAAATAAATGATTTACTTGATACAAATATAGGGTGTGCTTGTAAAACAGCGTTCATTTTCAAACCAAGATTATCATATTGTAAATGAAGGTTCGCATCTGCAAGCTGTCTATATTCTTGATAGAAGTAAACTGGGCACCGATGGAAAAAATGATAATCTTAATATAAAATTATGAAGTATTTGTTATTAAATAGTTATAGCCTTGGTTGCAAAGAAACTTATATTTTCTTTCGAAGCATATTTCTTTAAAATAAGTATATAAATCAAAAAATATATTATTCTTGATACAAATTTTATATAATTTTCTCATCAAATACTCTTTCTTAGAGTGAGAACCGGTATTCTTGTTGTGAGTATGTATTTACAAGAATACCACAATTCTTGACTTGAGAATTTCTTTTTAAGTGTATGGAATCCCAATATACAGTTTTGTTTAAAAGATGTTATTTAATTTATGGACCAGAGAATAATAATAAACTTTGTACATGAAGTGCGCAAATGATATTCACTGAAACTAGCCACAAGTGCACAAATGATATTGACTGAAACTAGCCACAATTTATCGACAAAAAGGTATTCAAAAAAATCTCAAAAAATTTGTGAGCTTAAAAAAAGTTGTGTTTTAGAAATTTTGAAATTGAAATTTCGATTTTCAACGGAATACCCCTCATAACCATATTTTTTTTTGTCTCGTCTCCCTGATCCCCATCCAACTGAACTATGAATGAATGAATAAGAGGCTTTCGGTGACCAGAACCCCCAAACATAGACCTCTCCATACCATAGTTTTCAAGTCCGGCCCTCATCGCAAAGATGAGAATAGGCCTTAGGTCCTGCTCATATTATGTCTTTAGGTTCAAGGACCCTTGAACCCAGTATAGTCTGTATGTGATACTCAAGGGCTTCAAAGCGACATAGAATGTGTACTGAGGACTACTCCTTATCGCCACAGCGTGCACATGTCGAGTCGCTTGCCACCCCCATCACATACTGTGACGTTTGAAGGTGTTATGGCCAGATAGCAGGCCCACAAAAGTAACCTTAGCTGGCTTCTGCCAAGTGAGAGACAGAAACACCCCGCCTTGGCCAGAGGTTCTAAAATAAGTTCTCTAGTTTGACGGAGATGTCCAGAGGTTCCATTCTAGCAGTAAAGTTGTCACAAAAAAATCTGTGTTCCTTAGAACCCCAGCCTAAATAACCACCTTTTCCCTCCTTACAGTCTACGCATAGCAGACATACACTTAGAAGATAGCGTGTTTTCAACGTAACACTAAGGAAAAATTGTGACCGCATTTTTGTTCCTCTTTGTTGTTTTATCTAAAGAATGTCAAATGCCTAAAAGTAAGTATTCATCATAGAAATTCATTAAATACCAGTCGCTTTTTTCAAATGCCCGCAACAAACTGGGTATAGTATGGGTATCATGTAGAGAATGCACGTGTTTTTGGACCAGTTTGAAGTAGGGAGTCCGTGTCAAAGTAGCATACCGCACAAAGGGTATCCGATACCCTAAAGCAAGGTGACGCTGAAATTAGAATCAAGGCAATGTTAGAGGTGCTAAATATTTAATTAGCTGAACAAGAAGGAAGTTTCCGATACCTGTAAAACTTCATAGTTTCTGTGGTATGAGTAGATGATGAAATATTCAACTGAGGTAAAGTCGCTAGTACAGTGAAGGTTTTTGAGACACAGTTGTTTATTGAACGGACTCTCGAAAATTAACTGCAAGCAATAAGTGTGAAGCATAAGCGAAGCGTGTGTATTGGATACTAATCAATATTTTAAACCGGACTTATTTTGAAAGAGTGTAATGTCAATCCATGGAAACGCGAGGATGTTCATGCTTATGATGGTAAAGGCACCAATAGAGCTGAACTATATAGATATATATTTTCCTACCCTGCGATAATTCCTCTTATAAAAGTCTGCTCTTAAAAGCTCTCACAGCTTTTTAGTTATTTATGTTAAAAAAGAAACAGCTACGCTGATAAGCATTATGGAACTAAAAACAAAGAAGACTGTGTTAGCAAGTAGCTATTGTGCAGGAATCGATAACGTTAGAAACTTGCATTAATAAAGCTGATACATCCCTTGAGATTTACGCTAGGATTAATTGACTTATACAGGGTGAAACTCCTACCCCTGTTAAGCGAATCAGTCCAACGTTGCATCAGCCAGCTGAATATGCTGCTGCAGGCATTTCAGCTTTAAACTGGAGCTGCCTAAGAAATGCATTTCGCTTGCTCTGCACTTGTGTCCTTGATACCAAGGAGAACTTCAGTCAATGCACAAGTGCTTGAAGCCATAGTGATCAGTGACATGTGAAAGCCCAGAAAAGTTTAAGCTGTTCAGCATTGGCTGTATCCATCTAAACCAACTAAATTGTTACAGTCTATGCTGACCTACTATTACTCTTCTACTACCACCAATTTAATAACTGTCGGCAAAAACAAAAGTTAGGTGGCTGAAAAGGGTTAAAATATTCAAATCGGGCTGGATTATTCATTTACTCAGTGGCTGCCCTACAAGGGATTTTCTTGTTATAAAGTGAGCGTATCTAATATTACGCACAACAGATATGCAAATTTTCATTTGCCCTCCTTTCTGCAGTATTTCATAGCTGCGTTTGATTTGATTTTAATAGCTTTTTTTTAATACTCAAGTTCTGAGATTTATTTCGTCGTGTCGTAGCTACACTTATTTGAACATGAATAAATAGGTTTTATATATATTTTTTAATTATATACAAATTATACTATGTAAGGCTTCCGCGGCCATCGTCCAATGAATTTGTGGTTCTTGGGTTTTTAGGCTGGCGTCGTTTACCGTTAAAGCTTGACGTTTCGCCAGCACGAGTGGATGGCATCTTCAGAAGCTATTTCACTTCGGCGACTTCCAAAATACTGACGGCTGGTGGATCTGCACCTGTATTTACACCTGCTAATGGTGACGTGGCCCAACCAGGTAGCGTTGGTAGCCCCGCCCCTTCGCGATATGGTCGTGTCTTCAGGTCCTTTAGGATGGGTACCCATGTCCAGTTGACTTCCTGTGTTTCTTCTTTCCTATTGAAATTGTTATGATGTTTTTATGATGTTTTTGTATTTCGATGGCTTCTTTGTGAAGTCTGGCATGGTACGAAGACGTTGCGGAAAGAACCTGAGTTTCTTCAAACTTGATCCTGTGACTTCCCTCCTTAATCGCATGTTCGGCTACCGCTGATTTGTCCGCATGGCCTAGTCGACAGCTAGCCTTATGTTCCGCAATTCTTGTGTTTATAGATGGCTTCGCTGTTCCTATGTATACACTCCCACATGTACATGGTATGCGATAAACCCCCGGTGTTGTGAGTGGGTCTCTTTTATCCTTCACCGTTCTCAAATATGCCTGTATCTTTCTTGTGGGCTTGTTGATGGTTTTCACGTTTTCCTTTCGTAACATTTTTCCTATTCTGTCTGTTATTCCAGGCACATAGGGTAGAAAAGCTTTTGCTATCGGTTTAGGTTCTGTTTTTGTTCTGTTCTTGTTATTTCCTTTTCTGTGTAACCATTTGCCTTAAGAGCATTCGTTAGATGTTCCAGTTCGGTGTCGAGTTCTTCTGGTTCGCACACTTTTCTAGCCCGTTCTGTCAAAGTTCTAATAATTCCGTACTTCTGAGATGGGTGGTGGTTTGATTCTATATGTAAGTACCGGTCAGTACGAGTTGACTTTCTATATACCTTGTGTCCTAATGTAACTCCTTTTCTTGTTAGGAGAACATCAAGAAAGATGAGTTTTTTGTCTTCTTCTACCTCCATGGTGAACTTGACATTTTCGTGCATGCTGTTTAGGTGTTCTAGAAATTCTTCTAGCTTTTCTCTTCCGTGATTCCAAATGACGAACGTATCGTCCACGTATCTGAGCCATATCTTGGGCTTGTATTGAGCGCTCTTTAAGGCTGCCTGTTCGACCTTCTCCTTTACAAAGTTCGCTACTACTTAGTATTTTGGAAGTCGCCGAAGTGAAATAGCTTCTGAAGATGCCATCCACTCGTGGTGGCGAAACGTCAAGCTTTAACGCTAAACGACGCCGGCCTAAAACCCCAAGAACCACAAATTCAGTATACAAATTAGTTTTCTATGTCTTTTAAGTTATACTTACACTTAGTGTATTTTAGACAAAGCATCAGAGGTAGGTTGAAGTTGGGCAAAGTGTTTGTTATTAATGATTAACATTTTAATCGCCATACCAGCCTAAAGCGCGATAAATCAAAGCCTATTCTATGGGGCTCAAAATATAAGCTATACGTGGGTTTAAATGCAAAAGTTTAGCTGTCTCAGCAGTTATACGCGGTTTATTACATTCGATATTTGATGAGAATTGTGCGCCCGCCGTACTGATAAAGCACTCATGCAAACTTTCTCATATAAATTGGGACTTTTAATTAGTTTCTCATCGGTTAAAACCTATATGTAGATGCACTATATTATAGATTTACTCCACAGACTTTCACTGGTAAAGTTGACTGATTCAGTGCTTCACACATACTCTGGCTTCGTTTGTGTTAGATTATCCTCCTAAAAACGTAGTCTCAAAGTTTCGTGTGCCGTAATTTTTACTAATAAGTTCGCTGACAAAGCAGCAATTTCTAAAAGCAGCATTGCCTGATATGACCCCCATAGTGTATCGTACTCCAAATTTAATCTAATTTGGTGCAGCGGTTACTAATATTACACGTGTAGAAGGATCGAGACAGACAGACTAACCAATCAACGCGGACAAGTGATCAAAATTTTCGTAGTCAACAGAAAATATCTGAAAATTAAGACCTGCATTTGATAATTGGACACTTTACCCTAATTTGGTATATTAGGTGGAAGAAAATACAGATATGTTCTTTGAATTTCGTTCTTAGTAGGTTAGAAAATACATTTATGCATGAATTTGCTTCATATAAAACATACGATATCGAATATTATTATAATGCAGTTGGATACCTCGTTTGCGCTATTTTTTTCTTTATGGGTTATAAATATTCATACTTTGACTAAAGTTACATGCATTATTAACGTCACTTGTACTGATTGTTCTAAAGTAGGGCAAATAATACCACACTATTTGATTTATCAAGCCATTAGTTGAGTTGAGGAGAATTTTAACTGCGTCTCTAGTGTTCCTCATTCGGACAGCCTTTGGTGTTATTATCTGGGAGACCTCACATCTTCTGTGACAGAATCTGTAAAACAGGGACAGGTCAGCCATCCTTCTTCGATGTTCCAGGCTGTCAAGGTCCTTTGTGAGGTTAGGCGTACCGATTAATCTAATTGCTCTCTTGTGGATAGTGTCCAGAAGCTTTAGAGAGTGCTTCGAAGCACATTCCCACACATGGGAAAAATACTCCAGCGATGGTCGGATCTGTGCCCTGTAGAGCAGCAGTAGTTGCTCTGGTGTATACAGCTTCCTACAGCGGAACAAAACTCCAAGCTTCTGGGATGCCGTTTTAGCAGCAATGCTCACGATGTGGTCGTGTCAGGACATGTTATTGTTGATGTTGATCCCCAAATGCTTGACGGAAGTGACTCGACTATGGGATGACCCTCCATTTCCACAGCTGGTGTGACACTTCTTTGTAAGGTGTTGTTGCCTGAGTTTACTGTACGTTGAACTGTACTTTATTTGCTACTCCCCACTCGACATTTGTTTTGATATCTACGTTGATCTGTGAGGCATGCTGCTGTCGCCGACGTACCGTGGCCTGGACTGATAGTGGCTTGCCTGGTTCCATGCACGATATTAATGCACTGTCGTCTGCTAAGCTGTAGATTGGATTGGATGTTATTTCCAGCAGCTCGCTGATATACAGTAGAAACAGTGTATGGTGTTGAGCACTTTCCCTCCCTCTATTCAAAAGCCACAGCGTACGATACTTGTTACAGCCTGCTGTGAATATTTTGGCTTATTTGCAGTCACTACATCGCCTGTTCCTGATAAGCCCAGTCGTCCAGAGAAAAACTGCTGCCCCTATCCAAGCAAGACGATCTGCACTCTCGTTTCCAGATACACTAATATAAGATAAATAATAAGTAAAATATATTTCCAGGACCTCAGCAAGCCATGGGGATCTCCACCAGGTGGTGCAACGGGCGTGACAGTGAATACACCCACTGCCTTGCTGGCAGTACCATCAATGATCACCCAAACCACAACCAATGGATCAGCTACAGTGGTTTCTATGCATCAACCGGTCGCAGCGACGGTAGCTACGATACCAGCTGCAAGTGCAGCTGTCTGTGCAGCTGTTTCGACACCAACGGTTACCAACATGGCTGTTGCTGTCACTTCGTCATCGGCTGTACCTTCCACTCAACAGCCCCCCAAAGACACATCAAGTAAGTTGCACTTTTGATGTTTTAATTTAAGAATGTTGGTTTACGGGAGTTGTTTTAGATATAATGAACTTTATTTAAGTTTTGATAAGTACAGATAGACTTCATAACGTCTTATCGAACATTTCAGAAAGTAATTGACGATTAAAAATCAGAAATTTAATATGGGCCCTTATGACAATCAGCGTTTTTTTGTATTTAAAGGTAAGATAAATATATTTTGAGAGTAGATATGAAAATAAATAACGTTTAAAATATCCCTTGGTACACCTAGTTTGTAATGTTGCTTAAAAAAATAGGGTTGAGAATTGCTTGAATTAGTTATTTTTTTTATAACTGAGCAGACCGCGCAGACAGAGCCTAAATACCAGAGTACCGCGGCTGCTGTGAAAGGGTTATGTTAGGGGAAGTTTGTTAACGCGAGATTTGAATGGGCCAATACCCGCAGGCCCAATAAATACATCTTCTGGCAGTCCATTCCAAGCCTTGGACACCCTGGGAATAAATGTGCGGTTGTACCGCTCAGTTCTTGATGTATGAAGAACGACCGTCTTAGGATGAGATACAGCGGTCGCACGGATACATCTGATAGGAGCAGTGAGCGGTGGAACGATAGAGGATAGCTCAGAGGAGCAGATTCCGTTGAAATATCGGTAGAAGAGTGAGAGGTCACCAACAACACGCCGGTGAGAAAGTGACTGAATGTGGCGCGTTAAGGCTGGATCGCCAATTAGTCGAATTGCCCTTCTCTGGACGGCATCTAGACAGGATAGTAGGGGCAGCAGCTCCCCAGACATGAGAGCAATACTCCAGGCAAGGTCTTATCTGGGGTTTATATAGCGTGGTGAGAAATAATTTCTGGCTCTACATAGGTACCCAAGATTTTTACCAGCAGCTGTTGCAATTGACGCGACGTGTTCGTGCCAGATCAGATTTTTTGTAATGTTAACTACTAACAGCTTGAATGAGTGACTCCTTGGCAGGGCCTGGTTGTTCATTAGAGCCTGGAGTTGGCTTGGGCACTTCCTGTTTGATAGCGTACAGTACTGGGTCTTGGAGGCATCAAATTTAACCATATTCTTAAGCCCCCAAGCGGTAATGGTATCGAGATCCTTTGAAAGTGAAGCTGCCACTGCCAGTCTTCTGCGTTCCAGCTCGACCACAGGGATCGGTCTATTGCTCATAATGCCTGCATGCAGCGTAGTGTCATTCGCAAAACTGTGGATTGGGTTTGTAGTGCTAGACAGTAGATCATTAATGTGAAGCAGAAACAATGTCGGAGCCAATACCGATCCCTGCGGAACCCCGGCATTGATGATATGGAAAGAAGAGGAAAAGCCGTCTTCCACGACAGAGATCTTCCGACCTGAGAGGAAGTCATGGTAGTTAAAACTGTTTCGGAAATTAAGAGATCATATTGAAAACTGGCAACAACATACCCACAGTCTTCTCTCTCTCTCTCTCTCTCTCTCTCTCTCTTCACAAAAAGCCATAGTGGCAGTGATGCAAGTGGTCAGTGTTCGTTGGTTAGGTTAGGTTGTTTGTTGATAATCGTTTCTGTGTTATCTTTTGATTTATGAAAAATGCGCTTTTGACAAATTGAATAAAATGGGGGGAACCAGGGGTTCTACGTGTAATCATTAAATAAGACAAAGGTCCAGGGCAAACTGAAATTTATGGACATGTAGATATCAAACAAATGGCGAGTGGGGATTAGTAAATAAAGTACAGTTTAGCGTACAGAATACTCAGGCAACAACACTGACAAATAAGTCTCACGCTGGCTTACCAACTATGGAAATGGAGGGTCAAGCTTTTGGGGATCAACATCAACAATAACATGTCCTGGCTCGTGCCACGTCGTCAGTATTGCTAAAATGGCATCCCAGAAGCTTGGAGTTTTGCTCTGCTGTAAGAAGATGTATACACCAGAGCGACTACTGCTGCTCTACAAGACACAGATCCGACCATCGCTGGAGCATTGTTCCCATGTGTGGAAATGCGCTTCGAAACACTCTCTAAAGCTTCTGGACACTCTCCAGACGAGATCAATTAGGCTAATCGATACGCCTAATCTCACAAAGGACCTCCACAGCCTAGAAAATCGAAGAAGGGTGGCTGACCTGTCTCTGTTTCACAGATTCTATCACGGAAGATGTTCTAGTGAGCTCTCCTAGATAACAACACCAAAATCTGTTCAAACGAGGAACACGAGAGAGGCTCTGCGAGCTCATCCTTACCAGGTCGAGATCCCTACTCCCCGAACCAATCTCCTCCAGCATTCCTTCTTTTGGAGTACTTCGATGCTGTGGAATGAGCTGCCGGGGAATTTGTTTTCCGATGGCTGCAACCTGCAGGGTGTCAAATCTAACGTGCAGAAGCACCTATCCTCTCGCAGCGCTTCTAAAGAGCCATCGGCTTTCAGCTTTTGCGGGAGGCTGACGATAAAAAATATATTAACCCACCAGTATGTCACTACAAACTAAGTAGTAGTAGCAGAACAAGCATCTGGTACGACTACAAACACGTCGACCAGATCGACCCATGTGCGGAGGCACTTAGACTTCCTGAAGAACGTATAGAAAGATGCAATGTGAAGCAGCATACAAAAAGTTTTATTGCTATATACGTTCTTTACCATGTTTCATTCGAGAGTGACAAAATGCTTCGGGTGGAGTATTTTATTTTTACTTTTAGGGTCGCCTCGACCACCTAAACTGCTTCCGTTTTACGACTGTTAGAGGTATATCTCTCCCCAGATGGATCGTATTTATATTATCCCATCATTTTATTACTTATTTAAAAACTTAAATACCGTGTCTCGCAAAAAATTACGACAGGCCATAACCTTTACTGAAATCTACATAAAAACTGAACACGTAAATCAACTCTAGTCTCTAATGTTACGGAACTATAGGCAGATGCATCTTTTTTTTTTGTTTTATCGAAGTACAAGCCTGAAAAACATATTGATTATCATCCGGTTTTCCTATGATCACCTGTATATGCAAGAAGTTTTTCCACCAGGACCTCGAGAGATATCAAAGAACTACGCTCTATATGAACTGAGTATATAAAGCAAAAGCAACATCGAAACAGTATTCTCTGTGAATGAAGTTTGATACCTTAAATATTACATGCCCCTCTATATAGGATATGAGTTCGTTTCAGCAAGTATACCTCAAACTTGATTTTAACTTGGAACTGCGCAAAATATTTATTTATTCATTGATATCGCTTTACTTTGTAGCGCCCTGAAGTAGTTGCTGACTTTGCTTCTTAGTTTTAAAATTATTTATCGAATTATTTCTGACCTGAACTTCTATTTCGTTACTGATTTTTGAGAGTATAACAAAGTATAGCAAATACCTACTTTTTTGGAAGCGTAAGATATAACATACGCTATAGAACCAAAACGCAAATATTCTAGTCCACAATGCAGGATCAATGGATGACGTTGAAATAGAAAAATGAGTTAAGACAAGGGTGTATTTTCTCACGTATGTTATTCATCTAAATTTAGTAATGTAGTAAAACAGGAAGAATGCAGATAAGATAGTGAGATTGATGATCTCCCAATCTCCCATACAATTTACTGGAACACCATCCACTGCATGATGAGAAACATCCTGAACGCCAAAGAAATCGAAGAACGCAGAAACTGCAATTAAAAAACCAAGATAAACGAGCTCAGAGCATTCCTACACTCATGATGCTATGTCAATCAATGAAGGTTCCATGAGTGGTTGGAGGGAATTGAGGTAAGGAAATAGCAAATAGATTTTAACCTGTCGGGGCGTGATGGCATGTAGGATGGTATGACACCAAAGATGTCAGATTCTCTCCCTCACTTCCGGTTGTGGGAGTGCTTCTGTCCTTGCGATTTTTTTTATAACTGAGCAGACCGCGCAGGCAGAGCCTAAATACCAGAGTACCGCGGCTGCTGTGAAAGGGTTATGTTAGGGGAAGTTTGTTAACGCGAGATTTGAATGGCCCAATACCCGCAGGCCCAATAAACACATCTTCTGGCAGTCCATTCCAAGCCTTGGACACCCTGGGGATAAACGTGCGGTTGTACCGCTCAGTTCTTAATGTATGAAGAACGACCGTCTTAGGATGAGATACAGCGGTCGCACGGGTACATCTGATAGGAGCAGTGAGTGGCGGAACGATAGAGGATAGCTCAGAGGAGCAGAGGAGCAGATTCCGTTGGAATATCGGTAGAAGAGTGAGAGGTCACCAATAAAACGCCGGTGAGAAAGTGACTGAAGGTGGCGCGTCAAGGCCGGATCGCCAATTAGTCGAATTGTCCTTCTCTGGACGGCATATAGTACAGACAGGGTAGTAAGGGCAGCAGCTCCCCAGATATGAGAGCAATACTCCAGGCAAGGTCTTATCTGGGTTTTATATAGCGTGAGGAGGTTACATGGTGAGACATACTTTCTGGCTCTAAATAGGTACCTAAGCTTTTTACCAGCAGCTGTTGCAATTGACGCGACGTGTTCGTACCAGATCAGATTTTCTGTAATGGTGACTCCTAATAGCTTGAATGAGTGACTCTTTGGCAGAGCCTGGTTGTTCATTAGAACCTGGTGTTGGCTTGGGCACTTCTTGTTTGATAGCGTACAAACTGGGTCTTGGAGGCATTAAATTTAACCATATTCTTAAGCCCCCAGTAATGGTATTGAGATCCTTTGAAAGCGAAGCTGCCACTGCCAGTCTTCTGCGTTCCAGCTCGACCACAGAGATCGGTCTATTGGTCATAATGCCTGCATGCAGCGTACTGTCATCCGCAAAACTGTGGGTTGCGTTTGTAGTGTTAGAGAGTAGATCATTAATGTGAAGCAGAAACAAAGTCGGAGCCAATACCGATCCCTGCGGAACCCCGGCATTGATGCTATGGAGAGAAGAGGAAAAGCCGTCTACCACGACAGAGATTTTCCGACCTGAGAGGAAGTCTGCGAGCCAACCGCAAAGCCTAACAGGGAGCCCATAAGACGGGAGCTTGTTTAGGAGAGCTGCATGCCACAGTTGATCGAATGCCTTTGAAATATCGAGAGCAACGACGTGAGCCTCGCCAAATGACTGAATGAGTTTGCTCCAAGCAATCAAGCGATAAAAAAAACTACTACTTGGACGAGAAGGCCGATGGAACAATTGTATCGAGCTCTTAAGTCTGAAACAACTTTTACTTTGTCTGCCCGTCCTTGGCCCTTGTTCTGTAGTATACACTCTTCTGGAACGTTTTACCAGGCAATACCCAATGTGCTGTGCTCATTAAGTATTCAAACACAAAGGAACATTCTTCTGTTTTATGCATAGGCTTTTGGTGTAGGTAAGATGGCTCGTTCCAGAAGTATGTATGTATATTGATTGAAAGCAGGAATAAGCAGACAAAAAATGAGAAACATTGAAAATATGAAAATTTAACGTGCTCAATTTTTGCGCGAATACTGTCGATGCATTTTAAAAGCCCTAGACAGCATGTCGCATACATATGCATCCTTTGTCTTTGCTGTAGAGTAATAACTATACGATGTTGCCATATCGCTTTCTTGGCACACCTGTCGGTCCTTTCATTCTCACCTACTCCTATGTGACTAGGCACCCAAACTATTGTTACCTTATTGGTCTTCACCAGTGTCTTTAGTGTATTATGGCAGAATATTTGCCACTTGATTATATGGTTCAAAAGATCACACTCGCTGAATTTTACATTCCAAAAAAGTATACTATAAGTACAAAAGAAAATACTAATAATATTAGTTTGTTGATTTTTTTGGAACAAATTTTGCAGACAAGTAGATAACTACAACACAAAAAGAAAAATTGCTTCTTTTTTCTATACAATTTAGTCAGTCATTTGTGCTTTGATACCCTGTTTCATTTGTTGGTTCAACATACCATGAGTAAGAAGACGTCCACAATTTATTTAAGGATTAGAGATTAGTAAATGCTGCTAAATGTAAAAATGTTTAGCGTACAGAAAACTCAGGCAACAACATCGACAAAGAAGTCTCACGTTGGCTTACCAACTGTGAAAATGGGGTGTCATCCAATAGTCAAGTTTCCTTCCGTCAAGCTTTTGGGGATCAATATCAACAATAACATGTCCTGGTACGACTACGTCGTTAGTATTGTTAAAACAGCATCCCAGAAGCTTGAAGCTTTGTTCCGCTGTAAAGAGCTGTATACGTCAGAGCAACTGCTGTTGCTCTACAAGGCACATATCTCACCATCGTTGGAGTATTGCCCCATGTGTGAAAATGCGCTCCGAAGCACTCTCTAAAGCTTTTGGACATTGTCGAGAAGAGAGCAATAATTAGACTAATCGATACGCCTAACCTCACAAAGGACCTCCACAGCCTGGAATATCAAAGAAAAGTAGTTGACGTGACCCTTTTTTACGGAAGATGTTCGAGTGAGTTCTTCCAGATAGTAACACTGAAGTCCCTCGGAACGAGAAACACTAGAGAGGCTCTGCGAGCTCGTCCTTACCAGATCGAGGTCCCTACTCCCCGAACCAGTCTCCTCCAGCATTCCTTCTAGTTCGAATTTGTTTCCGACAGCTACAACCTGCAGCATTTCAAGTCTAACATGCACAGAATTTCAGCCTTCGCAGGTGGCTGAACAAAAAAAATTCACAAGGGGTATGGTTGGACTTCAAGAGCAAGGATTGTCGTCTTCATCTAGAGAGAAATGAGGCCATAGTATTCACAGGTTGACTGGCATGGAGTGAAAAACAAAGGACAAGTAGAGCTAGAGGTACTGGACGTCACAGATTCACCGCCGAACTTCAGTAGCGCCGCATCCACCTTCTGGCTTCACGAGATCTTTTTTCAACAACCAGAATAATTGCAAGTCAATGTTCATCAAAGGATATCCTAATTTAGGTGGAAGAATAGATCTCAATCCAAATCTCGCCTTCTGAGTAAGCAATTGATTTATTTTTGCAAATAAAAGGCGTTTATTATTATTATTCATATGACATTCTAAATTCCTCTCGCATAATTGCGGTAGCAACAAGTGTCGACGGGCTGTGCCAAGTCAACACCCGAACTATTATTGATCGGGATTCAGGAAGGATCGCACAATATTACAGGTCTTCAGGATGACAGACTTTTGGAATACTTTGTGTAACTTTTCGTCCAGGCCCAACTGTTGAAGGTGTTGTGTAAACGTGTTTGGTGTAAGGCCTGAGACAGACATAATGAGGGGGACAATTGTGACTTTGTTTTGTTTCCAAAGTCGTTTTATTTCCATCGCAAGGTCCGTGTATTTAGATACCTTCCCAGCGTAGGTGTTTTGGATATTCACATCATTGGGAATGGCAATATCTATCAAATAGGTAATTTTGTCGGCCTTTGACTGGAAAACTATATCTGGACTATTGGCTGGGATAGTCTTGTCTGTATCTATTTCAACGTCCCAGTATAGTTTGTATCGATTGTTTTCCAGTAGTGATGTCGTAATATGGATCTGTGTTTTCTATTAGTTTGTTTGTTGTGGCTAATGCTTGGTGTATGACCTTGGCCGCAGAGTTATGTCTGGCTGTGTATTCGGTACCGGCAGGAGTTTTGCACCCGCTTGTTATGTGATCTATTGTTTCTTTTTGTTGTTGACATTTTCTACAATTATCGTCTGTTATGGATGGATCTTTAATTATATATTTCTTGTAGTTTCGTGTTGCAATCACTTTGTCCTGGATAGCAAGCATGAACCATGCATGCATGCAACCAGGTGTATGACTATTTTTTGTTGATGTGGTCTTGGGTGACCGGTATCTATGTTTGCCGTGCAGTGCTTTCTGCGACCAGGTGTTTATTTTTTCTTGTTGTGATTGGATATGATTATATGTGTCTGCTACGTGATCTGGACTATAGAGGTTAAGTGGTGTATAGTTTTTGTCTGCTTTTACTATTGCCCTATGTAAGTTAGTTTGTTTGGTGTGGAAGAAATGTCTTAGTGTTTTTATTTGTCTTGTGTGAAGTGACTGTATGTCTATAATTCCTCTGCCCCCTAGTTTTCTGTCTATGGTAAGCCTCTCCTTGCACGCGTTCGGATGACATTCTGTGTTTTGTGAGTTCTGTTCGTATAAGTATATGGATGTTTTCTATGTCCGTGTGTGACTACTTATTATTATTATTATTATTATTTGGTCTCCGATCATGCCGTCCACAATTAGTCGTACCTCTCACTGCTAAACCCCGACGTCAACACCTAATCTGGTCTACAGCAAGGCTGCAGTGGATTTTGAAATGGCAAAGGTTCGTCTTTTCTGACGAGTGACATTGTTGTAAATTTTTGCAAGTATCTCAGGCATGGCAGCGTCTGCAGCTGTTTACTATTCCGTATTCCAAATTTACGAGTATAAAGCCTTCAAGACACATGGTATCCGCAAGCTTCGTGCTTAAAGCTGGTGTATTCTGGAATACGATATATCTATTTAGTCGTAAAATGATGCAAACGAAACACTTGTGGGAAGAATTCCTCAAATAAACTTTTACGTATTGAGAACATTCGCTTTACGACTATATCACGTGCATTGTTTTAAAACATTTACATATCGAATGTTCGTCGTTTTTCGGAATACAAAATAATAACCAGTATGTAAAATGCGTAAAATCAATTTAAATACGAAAACTTTGCTTTTTACCTGAGCAAAGTCTGAATACTAACAGTAATAGTGAAAACAACACCTTGCATTGCTGCGAGATAAATTTACAATGATAATAATAACTGACTCTGCACCCCACAGCTGGCTGATGAAAACTCTTCAAATATACAAAATTAACCCAGCCCTTCGTCAGTTCCTTTCAAGAACCATGGAGACATGGCGAACCAACATACATATTAAAACTCAGGACTGCCATATCAAAACGGAGGAGCTACACATAAGACGCGGTATCTTCCAGGGTGATTCACTCAGTTCACTGTGGTTTTGTCTTTGTTTAAATCCGCTCTCTAACGCACTTAACAACACAAATTATGGTTTCAACATCAGACACCAGAAAGTTAACCAATACAGAATAAATCATCTTCTCTGCATGGATGATAAAAAACTATATGCAGCCACTGAAGTGCAACTGAAGGAATTACTCAGAATAACAGAAGTCTGTACGTCAGACGTCCGGATGGAATTCGGAATGAGCAAATGCAAGGTGCTCCACATCCAACAAGGCCAATGGAAGAACCATTCCGAACAGGAAACATTAACTGGCCAAACGCTGGACAGCATGGACAAGGACGAAGCGTACAAGTCCCTGGGCTTCAATCAGAACATTAAGATCGATCACTCAGAAGTCAAGGCTCAACTAACACAAGAGATTAGAGACCGCCTCGTTAGACTACTAAAAACAAAATTAAATTCCAAAAATCTTACAAAAACAATTAACACATTTGCGATACCGGCCCTCACATACTCCTTTGGTATTGTCAAGTGGTCGCACACTGATATTGAAAACATTAATATCCTCATACGAACGGAACTGACAAAGCACCGAATGGCACATCCGAAAGCGTGCAAGGAAAGGCTTACCATAGACAGAAAACAAGGGGGTAGAGGAATTATAGACATACAGTCACTTCACACAAGACAAATAAAAACGCTCAGAGACTTTTTCCAAAGTAAACAGACAAACTTACATAGGTCAATAGTAAAAGCAGATAAAAACTATACTCCACTCACCCTATCCTCCCCAGATCACTCAGCAGACACACACAATCACATGGAATCACAACAACAAAAAATAAACACCTGGTCACAAAAAGCACTCCATGGCAAGCACAGATACCGCGTTACACAAGAGCACATTAATGAAAAACTATCATACACCTGGCTGCAGGATGGTCAACTCTTTCCAGAAACTGAGGGTTTTATGCTTGCTATCCAGGACCAAGTAATTGCGACAAGGAATTACATGAAATACGTTATGAAAGATACATTCATAACCGACGACAATTGCAGAAAGTGCTACCAACAGAAAGAAACGATAGACCATATAACAAGCTCATGCAAAACTCTTGCTGGAACCGAGTACACAGCTAGACATAACTCTGCAGCCAAAGTCATACACCAAGCACTAGCCACAACAAACAAGCTAATAGAAAACATAGATCCATATTACAATTACACACCGACATCAGTACTCGAAAACAATGAATACAAACTATACTGGGACGTTGAAATATATACAGATAAGACTATCCCGGCAAATCGGCCAGATATAGTTTTCCAGTCGAAGGCAGACAGAGTTACCTATTTGATAGATATTGCTATTCCCAACGATACGAATGTCCAGAACGCCTACGCTGGGAAGATATCTAAATACACTGACCTTGCGATAGAAATAAAACGACTTTGGAAGCAAAACAAAGTTACTATTGTCCCCCTAATTATGTCTGTCTCAGGCCTCACACCAAACACATTTACACCACACCTAAAACAGTTGGGCCTGAACGAAAGGTTACACAAAATATTTCAAAAGTCTGTAATCCTGAAGACCTGCAATATTGTACGATCCTTCCTAAATTCCGATCCGTAATAGATCAGGCGTTGACTTGGCATAGCCCGTCAACATCTGTTGCTATCGCAATCATGCGAGAGAAACTTGAAAAATCAGGATAATAATAACCCACACACAGACAAAACCATCCCAGCCAATAGACCTGATATAGTTTTTCAGTCAAAGGCAGATAAAGTGACCTATTTGATAGGTATTGCGATTCCAAATGATATGAACATCCAAAACACCTACGCTGGGAAGATATCTAAATACACAGATCTTGCCATAGAAGTAAAACGGCTCTGGAAACAAAACAAAGTTATTATTGCTCCCCCTTATTATGTCGGTCTCAGACCTTACATCAAATACATTTACACCACACCTGCAACGGTTGGGCCTGGACGAAAAGCTACAAAAAGCCTTCCAAAAGTCCGTAGTCCTCAAGACCTGCAGCATTGTACGGTCTTTCCTGAATTCCGAATAAAAATGTCAGGTATTGACTTGGCACAGCCCGTCAATACTTGTTACTATGCGAGAAAAAATTGGAAAATAGAAAAAAATAATGATAAGCGGACCAAATATCAGGAGTTTGTCGCATAACTTGGCAGGCTCTGGCCAGGCTACATTGTAAGCCTGCTGGTTATGGTCATTGGATTCCTAGGTGGAATGAGGAATACGCTGCCCTCACTACCCTTGTGTTGGCTAAATTTAATTTTCGGTTGATCCTGATACCTGAGCTATAAACCACGGGAAAGCTAGGTGGAAAATTGGAACTAGAGCAAACAGAAGCTACCTAGCCTTTCTGCCGTTGTAAAATAAACAATGCGGCATATACTTTACAAAACTGTTATTGTTCGGTTGTATTGGACAGTTGATAAACATTATTAAAAATGCAACCTATAATTTAGTTATGCTTTATGGAGTTTTGTGGAAAATTATGAAGTGAAATGTTTTTACAGCCGTTACATTCGTTGTTATTTGAATAATAACTTCCGCTGTATGCTTTTTACGTATAAAGCCAAAGTACAGCAGTTACAATTGTTTCCTAATTTTAACATATTTTGAAGCTTTCTTTAAGTCGCTCTTACATAGTATTTTTACTGTATCCTTTATCTATGCATATTCCAAAATTGTAGCTATTTCTACTTCTCATTTTTGTCACCTGAGGCTGCAACTCAAAACAACGTCCGGATATGTAATAGGCACCGTCAAATTATTCATGACACGGGTTTTGTCTTGATGGAAGGCCAGATAACGATTTTAGATTTTTAGGGTGAACTTGAAGATCTGCGAGGATCTGAAAATTTTTGATTTTTGTTAACTGAGGTTGAAACTCAAAACAACGTCCGGATTTGTAACAAGCACCATCAAATTATTCAAGACACGAGTTTTCGTCGTGATAGGAGGCCAGATAACGATTTTAGATTTTTAGGGCGAACTTGAAGATCTGCGAGGATCTGAAAATTTTTGATTTTCGTTACCTGAGGCTGAACCTCAAAACAGCGTCTAGATTTGTAATTAGAACCGTCAAATTATTCAAGACACGCGTTTTCGTCGTGATAGGAGGCCAGATAACGATTTTAGATTTTTAGGGTGAACTTGAAAATCTGCGAGGATCTGAAAATTTTTTATTTTTGTTACCTGAGGCTGAAACTCAAAACAACGTCCGGATTTGTAACAAGCACCGTCAAATTATTCAAGACACGAGTTTTCGTCGTGATAGGAGGCCAGATAACGGTTTTAGATTTTTAGGGCGAACTTGAAGATCTGCGAGGATCTGAAAATTTTTGATTTTCGTTACCTGAGGCTGAACCTCAAAACAGCGTCCAGATTTGTAACTAGAACCGTCAAATTATTCATAACACGGGGTTTCGTCGTGATAGGAGGCTATATAACGATTTTAGATTTTTAGGGTGAACTTTAAGATCTGCGAGGATTTGCTAATTACTCCGCCCCCCCGTATAACGATTTTCAAAATTATAGAGACATTACCTACTACGACCCCACAGCATAATCGTGCCCAAATTTCATTACCATCCATGCAGCGGTTACTGAGATTACGAGGGTAGAAAAACGCGACAGACAGATAGACCGACAGACAGACCGACAGACAGACCGACAGACAGACCGACAGACAGACCGACAGACAGACCGACAGACAGACCGACAGACAGACCGACAGACAGACCGACAGACAGACCGACAGACAGACCGACAGACAGACCGACAGACAGACCGACAGACAGACCGACAGACAGACCGACAGACAGACCGACAGACAGACCGACAGACAGACCGACAGACAGACCGACAGACAGACCGACAGACAGACCGACAGACAGACCGACAGACAGACCGACAGACAGACCGACAGACAGACCGACAGACAGACCGACAGACAGACCGACAGACAGACCGACAGACAGACCGACAGACAGACCGACAGACAGACCGACAGACAGACCGACAGACAGACCGACAGACAGACCGACAGACAGACCGACAGACAGACCGACAGACAGACCGACAGACAGACCGACAGACAGACCGACAGACAGACCGACAGACAGACCGACAGACAGACCGACAGACAGACCGACAGACAGACCGACAGACAGACCGACAGACAGACCGACAGACAGACCGACAGACAGACCGACAGACAGACCGACAGACAGACCGACAGACAGACCGACAGACAGACCGACAGACAGACCGACAGACAGACCGACAGACAGACCGACAGACAGACCGACGGAAATGAGTGACGTGGATTTTCGTTATGTAGACATCATGAAACGCTCAGAAAGCGTATTATCTCGAAATCGAAAATTTTCGCGATCACAATACTCACCTCACCTATCGGTGTGGGAAGTAAAAACATTAGCTTGTATTGCAAGCACGGTAAAAAACTGGAAGTAATGCCCTACGCCCTGCATCTATTAAGTCGATACAGTGCAAAAAAGCGGAATGTCTTTGAATTTATTATACGGTATAGATGCTCAATTACCTCACTTTGTAAGCACCAAAACAAAAAGAAAATACCCGGAATTCGTGAGTGGAATGATAGATGAGGGTCGCCCTATAGCAGTAAATGTAACCGAGGCTCCCATAAACTCTAAATCAAGGTTTAAAGCTCATGCACTGTATATAAAATCCGGTACAGTCATCAATAATCAAGATTGGCTACAGAGCATCGGAAATCACAATTGTGTCTGGAGCTTTTGCCGGGATTAAAGTCCGGAAAAAACCAACAGGGTGTCCCTTGTCCTCTTTTATTTTCCTTCTACTTGAAACACTCGTTACGTCCTAATGAAATGTTTATGTGTCTGTGCGGGTGGGAGTTCGGAGCTTCAGTAGGCTTGTTTTGGCATCGCTGATGTTTGTACCATGGCCGACTCTACTCACTAGGCCGGAGCATTGAAATATGGCAACACTGAATATTGGGCCGAGCTTTTATTTGTTGTTAAGCCATTAGTGTAATCTTCCAGAGCAAAAAAGGAGATTGGAAGGTGATTTTTAATGTGTTTCTGATTAACTACCTGCACAAACGAAACTATAAAGATAACAAGATGCCTGCAAAGTGTGTAGTACCAGGTTGCACTAGCAATTGTGCTTCCAATAAAGGACATAAACAGAAGTGGGTGAACGGTATTCCTCGTATGGGCTGGTTATATTTATAAGAATAAAGACAATAATTTAGAAACATTTCAAAGGATAAGACCTATTTTAAAGCACAATGTGGTACCTACAATGTTTTCTGGACCTCCCAAATATCACAGAAAAATACAGTTAATAGAACTCATCTAGGCATGTATCTGGGCACACCTACGAAAAGATTTGATAGTGAAGGGGAATCAAGACCAGCAAGAATGGCTTCAAAGTGACCTAATAGTGAATTTTTCTAGCTTAAGTGAAAATTTGCAAAGTAAATTGAGTGTTCATTTAAGTGGAAGTGGCAGCAGAAAACAGGTTGCGTTTATTTTTATTTTGTAGTTTTTGACTATGATGAACCAGACCTCAGATGTAGGTGGTATTAGTATCAATGAATATAGACGTTCCTTTAAATCAATAAATCATAATTTGTTGGTGATTTGAGTTAGATTTTACCACTGTCATTAAGAATATCCTGTTGGTCTCAAATAGAAAATATTTTGGCACACTATTTTCAAATAGGTTTTCTGTTGATTTAATGTTAAAACCTTTTCTATGTCCAGCCAAAGCAAGCTTATAATTTTGTGAGATAGAATAAGTTGCCAATTTTACCACCATCCTAAATATTCCTCAAAACTTTACAGTTCTTCAAAAATTGCACCTGACAGAAAATATGCCTTACATTAAAACTGTTGCAGAGGGTTTATCATTCTTGGAGAAGTACATTGTTTTACAAACTGATGAAATATCAGCCTGTATAAATGTTCTTGTCATTACAAAAATTATAGGTTGAACATGAAGAACAAAATTATTTGATAGGTATATTAAATACATACAGCTTATAGTTGGTAGGCGTAACCCTTCCATCAGAGTATACAGCTCAAATTACAGTCCTTATTCATAATAGGTATTGTTAAAAATTTTGATTTCAGGCCAATAGGTGTAAAAGTAAGTTTTTGGGCAATTGCACAAAGCAGTTTTCATGAAAAATATATCAATATACATATAGATGAGTTTGTTTTAGACACGTCTGTTCATATAATCAACCCCAAACTGATGAAGTTCTGCTTGAATTAATGTTGTTAATGTAGCAAATATTTTTATTACACTGAATAACACTGAAACAGTTCAAGATAAAATACAGACTGACAGAACTAAAAAGAGGAAATCTAATGGAAATGAGAAATGTCAAATAAATCTAAATACATGTACATTTTTGTACTGGTACTACTGGCATTTTTCACCATTCTTATTTTTTCAAAAAGTATTTTTTCTTAATTTATCAACCGAGATGAACTCTAATACACATAAAATGTGATAATTATACTGGAACTATAATATAAAACAATTTAAATTTTCCGCGGAATGCCCGCCGTTCGGCCCACTATTTGACAGCTAAGCGACGTTGCCACATCTAAGGCTCCATATTCACCATTATACAGGGTGTTCAATAAATGTGTTACGTATCAAAATTAAATTTTGGAAATAGAAGTCTCTGTATATTATTGCATATTTGGAGTCCTTTGTTATATAGAGATAGAGATAGGGTAAATGTGAAATACCAATTAGGATTTTCTATGTAGCATATACGAGTGTCTACGTAAATTATTTATCCCCTAACGAAATCAAAATATCTGTTTTTAAGGTGATTCAAATTACAATAGTTAACCCACACTATTGTACTTTAAACGCCATGTCAAAATTGTGTTTTATTAATTGCTAAATATTAAATACCGTAAAGCTCAAAGCACAGTTAGATTTAGATTTAAATAAATTCACGCCATGCCCGAATTAATACAGACCATAATGCAATATTGAATTTATAGGAATTTTACGACTTAAATAACAGGTTTTGCAGATAACAGGATTGTGATACTGGCAAATTGAATTTTCCTCTTTACCCTGAAACACGCTACACAATCCCGGTGGATTATTTTGTTCATCAAAACAAACAGAAGCGGTGGAGCATTTGGTGTACAAATATGGTTGATGGATGCATGAGGTTGACGGAATGGTGTTCCGCTTCGGCATTCACTCCATTCCTGGAGAGAGATATTTTGAGACACGCAACATGATTGGAATGCATCCCACAGCATTATTACCAGAGTTTAAGTTAGGATTAGTAACACAGAAACATGTTTTGTACATACAGTGTGTTCATTTGAGAACTTCCCACCCTGGATTTCTCGAAGACCGCCGATTAAAAGAAAAAACGTCGAGACACGTCAAAAAAAATTTTCAAGGGGGACAACTTTTTAATGTGACCCCAGGATCATCCTCTTGAAAATTTTAAATGACGAGGGGTATCGAGTAATACAGGGTGTTAATTAAGTATGTTAACAAGCTTTAACCGCGAATAGTGCTCCGAAAAATAGAAAGAAAATGTCATATGAATATGGGTCCGGAAATGCTTCCTAAGGGAGCTACGCTCCTTTGCATAGGGCACCCTGAAGACGGTTTTCCCTCGATATTCTCGAAACCATTTATAACAAAATTACGAAATTAGGTACGATTGGTAAACTTTTGACGCTGAATCTGATTCTGAATTCAGAATTTCATAATTTTAATTAGAGGCGTATCATACGGTAGGAGTTAAGGGTAAAAATAACCCCATTTTCTAAATGGTAATTTTTTTGACATTTTGATTTTAGACTATAGTATGTCGGAGATTTCTACGTAAAAATGGTCTCTTGGTACATCTCGATAGGGCTAACCGTTTTCGAGAAAAATGCAAATTATTGAATCGATGCAGGCTATTGTAAATAGCACACATACACACACAGCACACTTACTAAATAGATGAACATTTATTTACAATAGCCTGCATCGATTCAATAATTTGCATTTTTCTCGAAAACAGTTAGCCCTATCGAGATGTACCAAGAGACCATTTTTACGTAGAAATCTCTGAAATACCATATTCTAAAATCAAAATGTCAAAAAAATTACCATTTAGAAAATGGGGTCATTGTTACCCTTAATTCCTCCCGTATGATATGAAATTGAATTCAGAATCAGATTCAGCGTCAAAAGTTCACCCATCGTACCTAATTTCGTAATTTTGTTATAAATGGTTTCGAGAATATCGAGGGAAAACCGTCTTCAGGGTGCCCCATGCAAAGGAGCGTAGCTCCCTTAAGAAGCATTTCCGGACCCATGCTCATATGACATTTTCTTTCTATCTTTCGGAGTACTATTCGGGTTAAAGTTTGTTAACATACTTAATTAACACCCTGTATTGTTTCAAACGTATGTCGAAGTCCTTAATTTTAACGTTTGATTTTTTAATCGATCGATTCGTTAGAGAGAATTAGAAAATTAGAATCTTTATGATGATATGATACATATTTTTGCGACTGAAAGCTTATTGCAATAAAAAGTGAGATTTTTATGTGTTTTTCTATTCTAACTGAACAAGTTGAGATACATAAAGATTCTAATTTCATCGAAAACGAATCGACTAATTTAAAAAAATCAAACATCAAAATAAAAGACTTCGACATACCTTTGAAACAAGATATTACTAGATACCCACTGTGAAGGGGGTGAAGTAGTTTTTGGTCAAGAAGTCCCTGTTTAGTTGCTGCTGTTTTTAAGTATACGCTCATTAATTTCATTAGACCTTAAACTCTTCTGTGCATAACCGACACCCCATTCCAAAATACCCTATGGTTCAGGATTTAGACCCTTATAATACAATGTTACTAGGCTATATTCCATTACGTCATTGTTTGTGTTGAGGAAACTTCTGCCTTTTCCAAAAAGGAATATAATAATTACTTTCCTAAGCTTGTTGATGTTGTAAGTTGCTTCAGATCGTCAGTGAATAATAAACTACTAGACTTGAAATGTTAATGAAAACTCAGATCATAAAAAGGGAGCATCCAAACACGTTGCATCGCTGCCAGCCGGTATTTGCCTGTATTTATATATGTATATGCTATAATCAAGGAGATCTCCAAGATAACTGCAATTAGATATTTATGAATTTCCAACGCATTTTAGGGGAATTTCCGCATTTCAGCGAAGTCGAGACTTTACAGTAAACGAGCTTTTAATCCTGTGGAGCAACTATACAGGATAGAACAGGATAGAATCCCGTCATTCCTCACGCTATGAGGAGTAGATGCATATTTTTATTTTTTTTTCTAATAAACTGTTTGCTGATGCTTCAGCTACCTCTATAACTATTCTTAGGATACAAAATGTTTGACAAAAAACAAACATCCCCGAAAGGTTAGTAACGTCAAAGTCATATAAGTTAGATCACTCTCCGTCGGCACTTTGAAGATCGCACATCAAAGCGATGCCGCGGCCGCACGCGCCAGTTAGTTTTTGCGTTGGTTTTTGCCCAAGTACGAGGGTCTTTTAGCGGGGACTTGCTAACGCCTGGGTTTTACGTATATACGAGGGTCATTGAAAGACTAGGTATTGACAGCCGATTTAGACATACAAATAAAAATATAACATTTATTTTGCTAAGTTACATAAATGAATATCAAAAATAAAACCTAGTAAAACTATCACTAATGAATCACAAATGATTTCACATATTGTAGCTATTTCGTAGATAAGTAAAAATTGGTTCTAAGGTGCTGTAGTAATTTTAAATTAATGTTTTGTTTATTTGGCTTATTTTTGAGACCACAGCTTATAAACTTTATGGTATAGTATATACGAACTCGTATGTACAATTTTAAAAGATCATGTGGAAACGCTTTACTTGGATGTGAATAAATTATTTTTGACATTTTGCTTTTCAGTGTCATTCCAATTACTACTGTAGGAAATAAGTTGTTAAAGTTATCAATAAAAATATTCCGAGCCCTAAAATATCATTTAGGATGTCCCTGGGTGGTATGGTAAGACCACCGAATGAATATTTTGTCTCACTATACGCTTTTAGCGTGATACAATCCTTTAAGTACCTGTAGGTCTTGAATTAATGACTTTATACCCCAAGTGTGCTAGTTTGTTGGAATTGTTTTATCAGGAGGAACACAGAAAGGTACAAATGTACAGGGTGTCCCATTAATAATTTTGAATCGAATGTCACGTGATCAAAAACAAATACCTCATTGGGGGTAGCACAATGACAAAAAAAGAGACAACATCTGCTCTAATTTACATCCACAAAATTCTAATTCTCTACTACTGCCCAGTTCCGACATATTGCTTGTCTTAATCGTCGTGAAACACCCTGTATTTATATCCTTTACATTTCAAGGTTTACCACAAAATAAGGATGGATCTGATTGTCATTTTCCATCCATTAATAAATTTAATTGATAAAATCAATCTTCTAAAAAGATTATCCATTTCCTGCAAACAAATACGAGACAACAAAATCCCATATTTTTGAGACACTGTATACACTTCGCGTTAAACACGTTCAACCTCTACTTTGCGCCGTCCCGTATCTCCCGGCTGACGTCGGTATACTGCTGCCGGTGTACCGGGGAGACGGAGCAAGGGGCAGGCCGTTTTGATATTTTTGCGGAGTGATCCAACTTATATATATTCCGTAAACTTTGGTAACGTGGTCTTATCCTGGTTGAAATGTGTGTGGCCTGCCTTATTGAAAGTAAAATTTTACTTTCGATTTTACAGCAAAAAACGAAGTTCATATAGTAGTGTTTTGCTAACAGGGCTTGCTGATGTTTTTGTTGATTGTTTACTTCAACTATCAGCTGTTTTTTACGTACAAGCATGATACTTCCATAGCTAAAGTGGCCACACACTTCTATTTCACGATCTAGTTCATTTCAACTTTTTAACTATTATCACGGTGATTCCTTCATGATAGTTTGTCCATTGCTAACGTCGTAAAATATTCCTGTAATCCCTAAATGTCTGGGTCGGTATCGGGTTTCACTTTTATACCTAAACAATGACTATTCATTCAAATCTTTGTTTACTACAGTAATGCGGATATATGTCACTGGCGGCAGAATATGCGTGCATACAGCATTTTAAAATATGCGTAAGGGCGGTCGATAATGATAATAAAACTCTGAAGCGATTACTTACGAAGAAATCAAGATGGAAAATTTTGCATTGACTTGTTTAGGCCAGGAAAAACACAAAAAACTACATAAATATGTAATAGAGCAAAATACAGCTGTCAGGGGAGGTTAAATACTTAGGAGTAGGACTAGACTCTAAGGTAACCTGGAACCCTCTGCTCGAATGAGTTAAAAGAAGAGCCGAGATGGCATTAGTGCTATCGAGGCGTTCGCATAGTAAGACATGGGGTCTAGGTCCAGCCATGGTGCATTGGACATACACAATGGTGGTAAGATCCATGATTACATATGCGTCTTTGGTCTGGTGGCCAAAGATGAAACAGCGAGCTGCTATAGCAGAACCAAGCAAGGTGCAAAGACTTGCTTGTCTTTCCGTAACAGGTGCAATGAAAAGCGCACCCACTGCAGTCTTAGAGACCATCCTGGACCTCCCTCCGTTGGTTGCAAATTGTAATAATGGGCGAGGCGAGAATGGGCTACTCTAGACTACAAACCCTACCAAGAGGAATTTACAAGGATCTCTGACACAACCAAATCGCAGAATATGGATGCTAGAAAGGACCACATGACTCCGAAATATATCTTCAACAAGAAATTCGAAACTATAATAAGAGATCGAGAACTGTGTGAAGTAAACAACCTGCATCGGGAAATAGTCTGGTACACAGATGGATCAAAGACCGAGCAAGGCACAGGAGCGGGAATCTTTGGAAGAGGAACTAGACAGAGCATTCCGCTAGGAAAATACGCCTCGGTATTTCAGTCAGAGCTGTACGCCATCCTGCAATGTGCAAGAATCAATAATGAACGATCCTACAGAAACAAGAGGATCGCAATACTTACAGACAGTTAGGCTACACTCAGGGCATTAGAAGCGCCCAAAGTTACGTCTGCTCTAGTCTGGGAATATTTACAAGAACTGAGAAGATTGGCTGAGCACAACAGTAACTTTGGAGTGGGTGTCAGGACACTCAGGTATAAGAGGCAATGAAAGGGCGGATCAGATAGCAAGACTAGGCTCGTCTGCTCTATACATTGGACCAGAACCCGCCCTTGGGGTGCCTGAAAGCACAATCAGACACCAGGTCGAAGAATGGATGAAACATCAGCACAAGGAGCAGTGGAACTTGTTGCCAGGATGTGTTAATGGAAAAACATTCATTAAAGCTCCATGCAAGAAAATAGCTGCAACACTGGTCTCCTTAAGTAGGAATCAGCTCCGAATAACGACGGGCCTCCTCACAGGACATTGTGTCCTGAAGGAACACTTGAACAAAATGGGACTCTACAATGGAGACCTCAACTGCAGATTGTGCGGAAGAGGAACTAAGTCAGCCCTACATGTGCTCTGTGAGTGCGAAGCGCTAGATCACAAGAGACAACAGCTCTTTGGGAAGACCAAGCTAGAACCAATGGAGTACAGCTCAGCACCAGGACCAGTAGGTAAACTGCATAAACTTATGCAGGGATCCAGATTGCTGGAGTGGATACTGTAAATGAGAGGAGCAATAATACAATAGGCCTTAAGGCTTAAGTATTGACGGGGACATTAAGGTCGGACGGCTCCTGGAAAAAAAAATAGAGCAAAAAAAACGATCCCATCAACTATAGGAGACTGTCATTAACACACAGCTGAAAAACCCGGACAAAAATAATATAAATTATCGCCAGTATGGCTTTCGTAAGAATAGGCTTACAGGAAGAACAGAGCAACTGAAAATCATGGCGAACCCTATGTAGTTGTATTTGACATATCGGAAGACAATGTCCCTACCCCCGAACCAGTCTCCTCCAACATTCCTTCTTTTGGAGAACTTCGACGCTGTGGAATGAGCTGCAGGGGAATTTGTTTCCCGACGGCAACAACCTGCAGCGTTTCAAATCTAACGTGCACCGATACATATCCTCTCCCAGAACTTCTACAGCACCATAGGCCTTCAGCCTTTGCGGTGCCCTGATAAGGCAGAGTACTAGCCGCTTCAAAAACGTCCCTCTGTTGTGACGGACCCTGTATAAGATAATTTACCGTATGGAATGAAATTGAAATTGATTTTGAAATAAAAACTCTGACCACAGGGACATTCAATCATTCTTTATTTATCCCTGCACCTCACGAATTACGCTGCAAATTTTCCTTTAAATTACTATGTCCTAAACCCAATATTTATCCAATTTTGAGTGAATGACAACTTTTTTATATGAATCTGGTCATACGAGATGCTCGTTCTGCCCAATCCACAGGACTGGTGCACCTGACAGACCTTTATTTTATTTTAATGAACCCCTGAAACCCATATTACTCCACTTCCAGTGCTTGCACCTATTCTTTGCAAGCTCTTCAAACTTTCGTATCAACGAGGCGTGTTTCCCGCTTCGTAGAAGATTGGCTGCGTACAACCCATCCCCAAGAAAGGCAAAAAAACTGATCCCACCAATTATAGACCTGTGGCTCTTCTCAGCATCATGTCTAAGGTTATGGAGAAAGTCATTAACACACAGCTACTGAAATACCTGGACAACAATAACATCATAAATGATCGCCAGTATGGCTTCCGTAAGCACAGGTCTACAGGTGACCTCCTTGCCTTCGTCACTCACTTGTGGAACAGAGCAATAGACAATCATGGCGAATCCCGTGTTGTTGCACTTGATATATCGAAAGCTTTTGACAGAGTATGGCACGACGGACTTCTGGTCAAGCTTGCTGCATATGGACTACCACATGGCCTGCGCCAGTAAGTAGCTTTTTGAACGACCGATCTCTGTTTGTTGTGGTCGAGGGCTGTTCATCAGACGTATTTTCAATAAACGCAGGTGTTCCTCAGGGATCTGTCCTTTCCCCTACACTGTTTCTGCTGTACATCAACGAGCTGCTGGAAATAACATCCAATCCAATCTACAGCTTCGCAGATGACAGTACATTAGTGTCGTGCATGGAACCAGGCAAGCCACTATCATCCCAGGAGACGGTACGTCGGCGACAGCAGCATGCCTCACAGATCAACGCAGATATCAAAACAATTGTCGAGTGGGGATTAGCAAATAAAGTACAGTTCAACGTACAAAAGACTCAGGCAACAACACTTACAAAGAAGTCTCACGATGGCTTACCAACCGTGGAAATGGAGGGTCACCCCATAGTCGAATCACCTTCCGTCAAGCTTTTGGGAATCAACATCAACAATAATATGTCCTGGCACGACCACGTCGTCAGTATTGCTAAAACGGCATCCCAGAAGCTTGGAGTTTTGTTCCGCTGTAGGAAGTTGTATACACCAGAGCAACTGCTACTGCTCTACAAGGCACAGATCTGACCATCGCTGGAGCATTGCTCCCATGTGTGGGGATGCGCTCCGAAGCACTCTCTAAAGCTTTTGGGCACTATCCAGAAAAGAGCGATTAGACTAATCGATACGCCCAACCTCACAAAGGACCTCCACAGCCTAGAACATCGAAGGAGGGTGGCTGACCTATCCCTGTTTTACAGATTCTATCACGGAAGGTGTTCGAGTGAGCTCTCTCAGATAATAACACCACAGGCCGTCCGAACCAGGAACACTAGAGAAGCTTTGCGAGCTCATCCTTACCAGGTCGAGGTCCTTACTCCCCGAACCAGTCTCCTCCAGCATTCCTTCTTTTGGAGAACTTCGACGCTGTGGAATCAGCTGCCGGGGAATTTGTTTCCCGACGGCTACAACCTGCAGCGTTTCAAATCTAACGTGAACCGATACTTATCCTCTCGCAGCGCTTCTACAGCGCCATAGGCTTTAAGCCTTTGCGAGAGGCCGACCATAAAAAAAACACTTCCAGTCTGATTGAGACAAGATTGAAAGCGCACGTCTCGAGCCGACCATCAAACGACCCATTATTAGCGCTCCAATACTTTGAAGAGAAGCCGAGTAGACATGCGTCGAGAATTGCACATTTTTTTGCCGCTCTCCTGGGCTATGAAGACGATCGATAACGATAATAAAACTCTAAAGCAAAAGCGATTGTTCTACAAAGAAATCAAGATGTAAAATTTTGCAATAACTTATGCTAGATAATCAGTCTCGAACATATTCGTGACTAATTTGCTGCGTTAATTTATACTACGTAATTTGTTTCGGAATATTCATGCACATACGAATATTTCAAATAATTGCGTATACTTAGTGTTACGTACGTGCATAGCTTACTCTGATGAGAATATAAATAGAAACGGGGACTTATATGTCTGGAGAGAGGCTTAAGAGGTCGAACCGTTTGACCTCTCGAAGTTATTAAATATCCCAGAAATCATCAAGGTAAAGCGATGACTCTCCGAATACCCCTTAGTCGACTGAATGAATGAATGAATAAAAAAAAGAGAGCCCTCATCTCAAAGGATGGCTTTGGATCCTGCCTATCTTATATCTTCAGATTCAAGAGCCGTTGAACATAGTATAGTCCTACCTGTGATACACAATGGTTTTACTATCGAGGACTCCTCCTTCTTCAACACGTCGAGTCGTTTGCCACCTCCATCACATACAAGTTTCGTCTGAAGGTGTTATGGCCAAAAACCAGGCCCACAAGTAACCTCAGCGGGATTCTGTCGAGTGAGAGACAGAACCGCTCCATTTTGCAGATACCAAAACAATTGTCGAGTGGGAATTAGTAAATAAAGTACAGCTTAACCCACAGAAAACTCACGCAAAAACAGTGACTAATAAGTCTCACGTTGGCTTACCAAATGTGGAAACAGAGGGTCACCCAATAGTCAGAGTCTCCTTCCGTCAAGCTTTTGGGGATCAACATCATCAATAACATGTCCTGGCACGACCACGCCATCAGTATTGCTAAAACGACATCCCAGAAGCTTGGAGTCTCGTTCCGCTGTAGGAAGCTGTATACACCAGAGCAACTACTGCTGCTCTACAAGGCACATATCCGACCATCGTTGGAGTATTGCTCCCATGTGTGGGGATACGCTTCGAAGAACTCTCTAAAGCTTCTGGACACTATCCAAAGAAGATATGTTAGACTAATCGATATGCCTAACCTCACAAAGGACCTTCAGAGAATGGACCATCGAAGAAGGGTGGCTGACCTGTCCTTGTTTTACAGATTCTACCACGGAAGGTGTGTCACTCGAAGAGTGAGCTCACAAGGCTGTCCCAATGAGGAACACTAGACAGGCTCTGCGAGCTCATCGTTACCAGGCAGAGGCAACAACACTTACAAAGAAGTCTCACGATGGCTTACCAATCGTGGAAATGGAGGGTCACCCCATAGTCGAATCACCTGCTATCAAGCTTTTGAGGAGCAGCATAAACAGTAACATGTCCTGGCATGACCACGTCGTCAGTATTGCTAAAACGGCATCCCAGAAGCTTGGAATTTTGTTCCGCTGTACGAAGCTGTATACACTAGAGCATCTGCTGCTGCTCTACAAGGCACAGATCCGACCATCGCTGGAGTATTGCTCCCATGTATGGGGATGCGATCCAAAGCACTCTCTAAAGCTTCTGGACACTATCCAGAAAAGAGCAATTCGATTAATCGATACGCCTAACCTCACAAAGGACCTCCACAGCCTGGAACATCGAAGGAGGGTGGCTGACCTATCCCTGTTTTACAGATTCTATCACGGAAGATGTTCGAGTGAGCTCTCCTAGATAATAACACCAAAGGCCGTCCGAACCAGGAACACTAGAGAAGCTCTGCGAGCTCATCCTTACCAGGTCGAGGTCCTTATTCCCCGAACCAGTCTCGTCCAGCATAGCTTCTCTTGGAGAACTTCGATGCTGTGGAATGAGCTGCCGGAGAATTTGTTTTCCGACTGCTACAACCTGCAGCATTTTAAATTCAACGTGCACAGACACTAATCCTCAGCGCCTGTGCGAAAAGCTGACCATAAAGAAACATAAATCAGTCTAAATAAATATTATTACAAAGTAGTAATTCTCATTTCTTCCATTACTTCATTCAACACATCATTCATGTGCTTTGTGGTTTCCAAAGTGGTCCACTGAAACTGCCATGACCCCTGGAATAAATTCCTTTTGGTCGGTACTCCAAGTGGTGTAATTAATTTTTCACAAGTTTGTGGCCATCTCTATTAATTTAAGACATCAAGGCGGAAAGATCTAATTTTCGTTAATTATTTCAAATTAGCTAAGCCGAGATTAGTTAATTCGCAAAATTGGTTTAATATGAAATATCGTTCAATCTTCCACGTGAAATTCCTACAAATTGAAACGCAGTTATCCTGACCGACTCCAGTTTTCTGTACATCCTTTGAGAGCTTCTAGCTTTTGCGTTCGATACTCTGCTCTGTACAAGCTTTTTTAATTTTTGTAAGTGAAAAATGCTGTTTACCTTCTGTTTGAAGCCACCGTATTGAAACCCCTCAGCTTTGAGTAGTGCATGTTTTAAGAAACTAGAAATGTGGTAGTGAATTTAAAACTGCTAGTAATTTGTCAAAATCGATACAGAGTTACTTTACGTGGAGGACTTGCTGTAGCCAAATAATACGGAATTGTTTTGCGACCAAGTAGACAAACTTTGAGATATTAAACGATAAGTTACCGCTTGAAGACTCAAGAATATGGTAGAACTTCGTGCTTCCAGGACCTAGTATTGTACACATCATGAGCAACAGACCGATCTCTGTGACTGAGCTCGAATGCAGAAGACTGAAAGTGGCTGCTTCGATGTCAGAGGATCTGGAGAACATAACCGCTTGGAGACTCAAGAATATGGTAGGATTTGGTGCTTCCAAGACCTAGTATTGTACACATCATGAGCAACAGACCGATCTCTGTGATTGAGCTCGAATGCAGAAAAGACTGGAAGAGGCTGCTTAGATGTCAGAGGGCCTGGAGGCCATTGCCGCTTAGAGACTCAAGAATATTGTAGAATTTAGTGCTTCCAAGACCTAGTATTGTACAAATCATGAGCAATAGACCGATCTCTGTGACTAAGCTCTAATGCAGAAGACTGGAAGAGGCTGCTTCTATATCAGAGGAACTGGAGACCACTACCGCTTGGAGACTCAAGAATATGGTAGAATTTAGTGCTTCCAAGACGTAGTATTGATGAGCAACAGACCGATCTCTGTGATTGAGCTCGAATGCAGAAGACTGGAAGATGCTGCTTCGATGTCAGAGGACCTGGAGGCCATTACCACTTGGAGACTCAAGAACATGGTAGAATTTAGTGCTTCCAAGACCTAGTATTGTACACATCATGAGCAACAGACCGATCTCTGTGATTGAGCTCGAATGCAGAAAAGACTGGAAGAGGCTGCTTCGATGTCAGAGGACCTGGAGGCCATTACCGCTTGGAGACTCAAGAATATGGTAGAATTTAGTGCTTCCAAGACCTAGTATTGCACACATTATAAGCAACAGACCGATCTCTGTGATTGAGCTCGAATGGAGAAGACTGGAAGAGGCTGCTTCGATATCAGATGACTTGGAGACCATTACCGCTTGGAGACTCAAGAATATGGTAGAGCTTGTTGCTTCCAAGACCTAGTATTGTACACAACATGAACAACAGACCGATCTCTGTGACTGAGATCGAATGCAGAAGGCTGAAAGTGGCTGCTTCGATGTCAGAGGACCTAGAGACCATTACGGCTCAGAGACACAAGAATATGGTAGAATTTAGTGCTTCCATGACTCAGCACTGTACACTGACAGTCATGATGACGTGTGATGATCAAGTTGAGGCATGGTAGTTAGTAAACGTGAAGCATTACACTGAATGATTTACAGCAGTTATTACTGCCATTACCGCTCGTCAAACGATATACTATTGTATTGCTTCCTGAAAGGCTTTCCGTGAAATCCAATAATCGAATACTGGTATATCGCCTGTTGTCCAATCTAGCTATCAAAACAAACGGAATCTGTATTCTCTGTAAGCCTAAAGATGACAGCAGCTCAATACGTTTCGTGAAGCATCAACGCTTGTAGTAGGTATAATGCTAAATATAAAAGCTTTAGATACATATAGTACGCTTCATTTAACCACTAATGGGACATTTTTGAAAGGCATGTCCCGACGAACACCGTTGATACGCTCAATTTTTTTTTGTTATTCAAACAGTTGATCCACAGGATCTACAGGACTAGTTCTAGTTAAAGCCTCCGCTCTGTATGAGAAAACAAGTGCAGACTTTTTGAGCACGCTACCTATAGAGCGGGAGTGACATTTTTAATTAACAGGCTTTAAATGACTGTTCTGCATCCAATTTTCAATGAAGCTTGCTGGGCATCATTTCCACAAATTAAGGATATGGCTTGGCTACTCGTACAGAGTGAGTCTAAAGTATGGAACCCCTCAATTATCTCGGAAACTGTTTGCACAAATTTCATAAATTTTGGGATAGGGGGGTCTTGCATTACGGCCAATCTTTTTACGGTATTTACAATGTTGTCTCCCCGTGTGGGGGCGGGTTAGAATATCTCCCATCGTATATCCTGCGTGTCGTAAAAGGCGACTAAAAGGAACCGAACTACTATCGGTATGAGCAGTAACCTCTTCTCAACCAACAGCTTTAGGTGGACGAATTGAGAAGAGTCAGGACACCTTCTTGTCCTCGGTGTGAGAAATTGCCCCTAAAGGCGGATGAACCAGTAGATACCATCTGGTCAACGGCATGAGGATGCAGAAAGCAAATGGGAAACTACTGCATTAAAGATCTTAAAGATATCCCAAGAGAAACTCGTAAAATGAGTAAATGCATTTTACGAGTTCACAACATGTCTATTAAGACATTGTGACTATGATGATGACAATGTTGTCAGATCTACCGTTTTTCCGGACGGATTAAGAACTGGTCGATGTTGAAATGAAATAAAACAACCGGTATGTGAGGTGTCAAACTATTTTCGTTTTTATTTGGGAGGTTCATGTATGCCATTAGGTGTGAAATATACTATATGTAATGCCGCACAAATCTTTTTTTTATGGTCGACCTCCCGCAAAGGCTGAAAGCCTATGGCGCTGTAGAAGCGCTGCGAGAGGATAAGTGTCGGTGCATGTTATATTTGAAATGCTGCAAGTTGTAGCCGTCGGGAGATAAATTTCCAGGCAGCTCGTTCCACAGCGTCGAAGTTCTCCAGAAGAAATGCTGGAGGAGACTGTTTCGGGGAGTAGAGACCTCGAACTGGTGAGGATGAACTTGCAGAGCCTCTCTAGTGTTCCTCGTTTGGACGGCCTTTGGTGTTACTATCTGGGAGAGCTCACTCGAATATCGTCTGTGATAGACAATGTAAAACAGGGACATGTCAGCTACCCTTCTTCGATGTTCCAGGCTGTGGAGGTCCTTTGTGAGATTGGGCGTATCGATTAGTCTAATTGTTTTCTTCTGGATAGTGTCCAGAAGCTTTAGAGAGTGCTTCGGAGCGCATCCCCACAGATGGGAGCAATACTCAAACGATGGTCGGATCTGCGCCTCGTAGAGCAGCAGCAGTTGCTCTGGTGTATAAAGCTTCCTACAGCGGAACAAAACTCCAAGCTTCTGTGATGGCGGTTTAGCAATACTGACGACGTGGTCGTGCCAGGACATGTTATTGTTGATGTTGATCCTCAAAAGCTTGACGGAAGGTGACTTGACTATGCGGTGACCCTCCGTTTCCCCAGTTGGTAAAGCAATCTGGCTGAATTTGAGTTATAGCCTGGACTATATTGACTTTAAAGCCATCGATAGTTTCTGGCTTACTGGCATAGACTTACGACAACAGTTTTCTCCACAAGAAAAAGTCTAGTGGGGTCAACGCGCACAACCCTTGCGGCCAATTCTTTTCCTATTATTGTGTCACCCAATGAGGTATTTGTTTTTTGTCACGTGACGTCCGATTCAAAATTGTAAACCCTATATATTAGTGCCTTTTTGTGTTCCTCCCGATAATGAATGAATAAGGACCAGAGGCTATCCAGCACAGAATGTGACTGGTGCATAGGCCACACGATGGGCCCTTTTGCGCCTCTATCCGCGCTAGTTCCTAAGACCTGCCCTTTTGGCAAAGGCAAGTACATTCTTAGGTCCTATCCGTTTTATCTCTATTGGTTCCAAGGTTCTTGAGTCCAGCATAGTCTGCCTGTGATAACCCAGGGTTTCACAGCGACACAAGATGAGTGCCGAAGATTCTTCCTCTTCACCACACCACGTGCACGTTGGGTCGGTGACCACCCTCATCACGAACAAGTGACGCCTGAAGGTGTTGTGACCCGTTAGTAGGCCTACTAGCAATCTCAAGTTACTCCTATCCAGAGAGAGACAAAATCGTCCTATTCTCTCTGCAGGCCCTGCTAATAGTTCCCGAGCTTGACGGAGATGACCAGAGATGTTGTTCCATCTGAGAGAGTGTTGATTCTGGATCCACTCTCCAGTTGTTTTCCTAATCAAGTTTGCAGATAGTCCTAAGGCTGGTTCCGGGCCCACAAAACTGTTGCCGGGTCCCATCCTAGCCGATAAAGACAAGATTGTAAATACGTTCAAAAGATTGACAGTAATACAAAATATCCCAAACTTCATGAAAACCGTGTTAACCGTTTCCGAGATAATTGAGGCGTTCCATACTTCAGACTGACTCTGTATAGTCCATATGGATCCGTTAGTTGTTGAATGACGTGACCTTTCCTTTGAGCGGCTGAACTATATGGGAAAAGACCAGTGTACACTGTACAGTGATAAATTTAGCATACCTGCAGCTGCAAAGAGGTCAGCTGTAAACTGCGTTACCAGCGATACATGATGAGCCTCTCCAACTGGAAGTGAAGTATCTGGTATAACGCGTATAACTTACACGCATATATAACCTCTGCGTTGAATGGGTCAATATGCGACAGCTTTACCCATTTTATCTGCCATGAAAAACTAGGGAGGGTCGCAATTTTACAGTTTCAGAATCCATGTCGTACTTTTCGTGATACAACAAATTCTTGGACGATGAATATTTCTAAGAAGGGCATATGGTACTCGTCAAGAGGAGTGACTTTGTAATCAACACTCTCAAGCTACCCAAAACGCGAAGTTCCATCATAATAGAAAGGCAAATAAGGATTTTCGATTTTTTAGGCAAATCTCAAGGTCTGAAAAATCTGAAATTTTAGATTTTCGTCAAACGACACTGGAACACAAAACTACGACCAGATTGTAATCAGCACCTACAAATTGTCCAAACCACGTGGTTTCATCTTAATAGAAGGTCGAATAAAGGTTTTCGATTTTTTAGGCAAATCTCAAGATATGAAAAATCTGAAATTTTATATTGCCGTCAAACGACACTGAAACACAAAACTGTGACCAGATTTGTAATCAGCACCTTCGAATTGTCCAAACCACGAGGTTTTATCTTAATAGAAAACCAAAGAAAGATTTTCGAATTTTTAGGCAAATCTGAAAATCTGAAAAAACTGAAATTTTAGATTTCCGTCAAACGAACTGAAAGTCAAAACTGCGACCGGATTTGTAATCAGCACCTTCAAATTGTCCAAACCACTAGGTTTCATCTTAATAGAAGGTCGAATAAAAGTTTTCGATTTTTTAGGCAAATCTCAAGATCTGAAAATTCTGAAATTTTAGATTTCCGTCAAACGGCACTGAAACACAAAACTGCGACCAGATTTGTAATCAGCACCTTCGAATTGTACAAACCACAAGGTTTTATCTTAATAGAAAACCGCAGAAAGATTTTCGAATTTTTAGGCAAATCTGAAAAAACTGAAATTTTAGATTTTCGTGAAACGACAGTGAAACTCATGACTGCGACCGGATTTGTAATCAGTACCTTCAAATTGTCCAAACCACGAGGGTTCATCTTAATAGAAAGACAAATAAAGATTTTCCATTTTTCAGGCAAATTTCAAGATCTGAAAAATCTTAAATTTTAGACTTCCGTCAAACAACACTGAAACTCAAAACTGCGACCGGATTTGTAATCAGCACCTTCAAGTTATCCAAACCATGAGGTTTCATCTTAATAGAAACTCAAATAAGGGTTTTCGATTTTTTAGGCAAATCTCAAAATCTGAAATTTTAGATTTTCGTCAAACAACACTGAAACTCAAGACTGCGACCGGATTTGTGATCAGTACCTGCAAGTTATAGAAACCACGAGTTTTCATTTTAATAGAAAGGCAAATAAAGGTTTCCGATTATTTAGGCCAACCTGAAAATCTGAAATTTATGCTGCAAAATATGTATAAAGAATAATATAAATAATCATTAACATTATAATTGCTGGTAATTGCGATGCTGTCATCCAGTATAGGCTGAAATAGGGTCCATGTCAGCTCTCCTATCAAGACTAATTTATTAACAATAAATAATAATTTTGAGTAAAGTACCTACATACACGCATTATACATTTATTAATTATAAGAGGCCATTTATAAATGAAATTTTTGGTTGAATTGAATCCCCTTATAGTGCTGAGCTCGTAATGTACAAACGTTGTTTAACAAATTTGAATTGTCATCGATTAAATTATAGTCGAGCACCCAGCTAAACAATTTGTTATGACCACAACATTTCACTTTGTTTTGTTTTGCAGTTGTGATTAAAATATTTCGTATTGTTTCGATTCGATAAAATTTCTGGTAAAATGCCCCCGTATTGTATTAGCAACAATAACAGTTGCAAATTGCTATGGCGCTGTATATTTCAAGTGTTTTAAACGTGGGGTGACGGCCAGGCATATTTTACACATTTAATTGCATTATAGGCAGGAATGCTGATGTTTGGATTTAATTTAATCCAATTGGCCTAATATACCTACACTACAGTTGGATTGTATTTTGAACATCAACTGATTTGCAGTTCCACGCGAATTCAAGGAGAATATTTTGATGCAACATATTTTCTAAATACTTGTTTGATCCTTGTTCATTTGAAAACTTCCCACCCCGAATTTCTCAAAAATCGCTTATTGAAAGAAAAAAATGTAGTCAAGTTGACTGACTCAGTACTTCCCACACATTCCGATAATACCAGTTTTATTATTTTCCTACAGCATGAAACTATAGTCTAGATGCCCCTGCAATCAAATCATCGCTCGCCCGACCGCACAAAAAGTGTTTTATTCCACTAGGTACTTCTTTCACGGGTCAATGGACAATATATCATGAATACAACAAATTTTTGAGTTTTACAAACCCTCACCCCCCAACCACCCCACTTTCACCCCCAACCAAAAAAATTTTTAAAATTATCAGGAACCCCTAAAACGTCTAAAACGAAGTTTGAGGTGTTTTTTATATTTTTAGTTTTTTTTATCATTGCCGCGCCGCCACTGAAATGATTTCTAAATACCATACGCGCTTTCCATACTCGTCGCGATAATAAATCTGTGTCAAAATGTCATTAAAGTCAATTCAGAAGTTTCCACGTAACACAGTACAAAACGATCGAAACTAATACTTGTATGTATTTTGTATACATCAGATAGTTCAAGTCCCTTGGTTTCTGTAATCGGCAAGGCAATGTTCGGATGGACCTAAAAAAGTGTATTATGCCGCTAGGTCTTTCTCTCTCAGGTCAGTAGATAGCCCATTATGAGTACAACAGATTTTTCAGATTTACAACCCCCCACCCCCCCAACCACCCTAATTTCACCCCCACCCCAAAAAAAGTAGAAAATGATCGGGAACCCCTAAAACGCCTAAAAACGAAGTTTGAGCTGTTTTCATATTTTTAGTTTTTTTAATATTGCTACGCCGCCACTGAGACGATTTCTAAAAATCAGACGCGTTTTCCATCCTCGCCAAAGCAGTAATACTGTGCCGAAATTTCATTAACATCAATTCAGTAATTTCAACATTATAAAATACAGAACGATCTAAAGCAATACTCGTATGTATACATCGGAAAATTCTCCAAGTCCCTTGGTTCCTGTAATACACAAGGCAACGTTCGGATGGACCTAAACAAGTGTATTATACCGCTAGGTCCTTCCTTTTAGATCAGTAGACAGCCTATTATGAGTACAACAAATTTTTCAGCTTTGGATTTTCGTTATGTAGGCATCATAAAACGCCCAAAAAGTATATTATCTCAAAATCGAAAATTTTCGCGATCACAATACTCCCCTCACCTATCGGTGTGGGAAGTAAAAACATAAGAAAATATCACTTTTTATTACAAAGAGTGTTCAAATATTGCCCGTTAATGGCCAAACAATGATATATCAGTTTTCAAATTCCTGAATGGTAGTTTGAATGACCTTGGTTAACGCATTATCGAAAGGTGCCATGATATCCCAAAACATGTTTTTGCAACTGCCTATCAGAAATTTGTTTTTCAAACGACATACATAAAATTATACCCTAGCTCCTTAAGAGAGCCGTGGAGGAGATGGGAGGCTGGAAAAACTCACAAGTTTTTTTTGATACTGACCTTGAAGACTAGTTCACAACTTCAATACGCCATACGTTGCAAGTTTTTTTCAAAAAATTAAAAAAGCATCTCACAATAATATATTTGTACTGTAACAAGAACTGCAAAATATAACAATATTTCTTAATATAAAAATGCTACTAAAGTACTACTAATGGGCCATGATCTTCCACGGCTCGCAATTTCCTCTTAATGTTACTCATTAGGTTTTGGACAGATTCTAAATAAATTTCTCTGATATTTAGCATTATTCTTCTTCTCAACTGCTGTTCGTTTTGAGCTTCCCAGCCATTGTTATAAACTTTGGCACTCAATTGAGCCCAAAAAGTTTCGATAGGTCTTGCCTGACGAAGATTGGGATGGTTGTCGTTTCGTGGTGCAAAAGGTATTCCGCGTTGTTCCAGCCAGTTTCTCGTACGCAAAGCATAATGTTTAGGCAATCATTGAGTATAGACTTCTGCGGTAACCGCTTCGGCCCTAACTCGTCCAACGTACGGCTGTGAAATACCGTTGTCTGGCATAGCGCACCATACTAACAGTTTGTTTTCAAACTTTTCTTTTCGTTTAAATTTTACATTATCTGGACAGGCTTCAAAGTCTCTTGTATGAAAACCATTATTACCTTTGATTTCTGAGTTCGAAAATGTGAAATACTTTTCATCGTCAAGAATAATTTTTATGTTGCCAGCAAAATGAGTACGACGTAAATTGCGACAGCATTGAGGAATTCTTTCTAACTGATTTGGGGAATACTTTGGATATTTTCTTCTTTTTCAGAATTTTATGTTATTTCTCTTCATTTCTCTACAGACTGTGCTAGCATTGACGTGAAAAATGCGTCCAAGTTTTCGTGTTGAAGTTCCAACTCGATGTTCACTTCTGTTGACCATTCTTTGAACTGTAGCAGCATTCAACGCTCTTGGACGTCCACTTTCTGGTAAATATATACAACGAATACCTTTTTCGCATTCACGGGTCGCTCGATAAATTGTGGCAACAGAAATATTTTGATCTTGATATAGGCGAACTATTTCTTTTTTTTTCAATTCGTCCAACTAGGCTGTAAATACTCCGAGTATGTAATTTGTACGACATTTTGACAACCAAGGTGGTTTTATTGTTACGTCTAGATGTTGACTGGTTACCATGGTAACGATTTCCGAATTGTTACTAATGGTGAAACTACCTCCAGTATTTTGAAAAAAACTCTCAAAACTTTTGCAACATACGTTATCAGCAAAAGCTATTTATTTATTTCATTTATTTCACACAATTTGGGATATCAACAGAGAAAATCTCCAAAATGACATCCACATCATAGTTTTTGCACTAAGTTACAAGTATATGTTCATTACAATCTTAACAAGATAGAATGTAAGATGTTAAAGCTGAACAATGCTATGCAATCCAGTAAGATAATTGACGACATAGAGTCAAATAGTCACGTATTTCAGAGAATAGCCGATTTGAGCAAACATATATATGTTCCTTGGGAGGTTTATACAGTACAATGGACAGTTGATTCAGCAGTAGAAGGTACTGAGTGCTTTCATTAATCAAACTGTCCATAAGTGATGTCCGCGAGTCGATTATATACGGGAGAAGAAGCATGCAGCTGTTTGAAATGATTATGTCCACAGTCCACGGTGACAGTGTGTGTCCGAAACGCATTTCCCTCCACGTTATTAATTACCGCATTTCCTGCCGGCTTTCCCTGGATCCAGGCCCGGAGTTGGACGGAGATTTTCAGGGCTACACTGACGGCGAATCCAACTTTTGATGGGTTGTTCGGCCCGAATTACTAAAGTCAGTATCGATCCCAATTGGAGTCAAGCTGATTGATCAGTGCTTCTCACACATAACGGTGATACCGCTTTATTATTTCCCATTGAATGAATAAGGACCAGAGGCTATCCAGCACGGAATGAGGCTGGTACATAGGCCACACGATGGGCCCTTTTGCTCCTCTATCCGCGCTAGTTCCTAAGACCTGCCCTTTTGGCAAAGGCAAGTACATTCTTAGGTCCTATCCGTTTTATCTTTATTGGTTCCAAGGTTCTTGAGCCCAGCATAGTCTGCCTGTGATAACCCAGGGTTCCACAGCGACACAAGATGTGTGCCGAGGATTCTTCCTCTTCACCACACCACGTGCATGTTGGGTCGTTGACCACCCTCATCACAAACAAGTGACGCCTGAAGGTGTTGTGACCCGTTAATAGGCCTACTAGCAATCTCAAGTTACTTCTATCCAGAGAGAGACAAAATCGCCCTATTCTCTCTGCAGGCCCTGCTAATAGCTCCGGAGCCTGACGGAGATGACCAGAGATGTTGTTCCATCTCAGAGAGTGTTGATTCTGGATCCACTCTCCAGTTGTTTTCCTAATCAAGTTTGCAGACAGTCCTAAGCCTGGTTCCGGGCTCACAAAACTGTTGCCGGATCCCATCCTAGCCAGATGATCCGCCATTTCGTTACCCTTTACCCCAGCGTGCCCAAGTACCCACATCAGTGATACCTTGTGTTTAGCTGAGATGTCGTCAAGAGCCCTCCTGCACTCCAGGACCAGTCCCGACGTTATTTTCCAAGCACTCAGTGCTTTGATGGCTGCCTGACTGACAGAGCAGATAGTAATCCGCCTCCTAGACCCGTCAGTTTCCCGAATACGATTTACACAAGCAAGTATCGCATAGATCTCAGCCTGGAATAATGTGGTGTGCCCCCCAAGAGGGAATGAAAGTCTTGTATGGGGTCCGTAGACTCCCGAGCTTGAGCCCTCTCTAGCGAGTGAACCGTCTGTGTACCAGACCTGTCCTCCTCCTTCGATGAGCTGTCTTTCCCTAGACTCCCACTCTTCCCTTGACGGAAACACCACCGTAAATTTGCGATTGAAGCGATGCGTAGGAGAAACTATATCGCTCCTCGCCAACAAAATAGGACTATGCTCATGCAATTCTGCTAGAATCGTCGAATGTCCTTTGCTTGGATTCATAAAAGTCCAGCTACCCTGACTTCAGAGACGGAACCCAGTTTTTCTAGCTTGTCCATTGCATAAAACTATAGTCTGAAGTCCCCTTGCAACCAAATCTTTACCCGCTTGCTCGCTAAAAAACATCCAACACAAAAACTCAGGTAAACAGTTTCTTTCATCTCTCTCCATGCAAAGCAAGACACAAGCCTCAACTGGACGAATTGTCTGAAAACGAAGTTTGAGCTGTTTCTATATTTTTTGTTTTTTTGATTATTGCTACGCTGCCACTAATACGATTTCTTAAAAACATTCGCGTTTTCCATCCTCATTCAAATCAATTTAGTAGTTTCCCCCGTTACACAATACAAAACGATCTAAAGCAATACTCATTTGTTTACATCAAGAATTCGAAGTCCCTTGGTCATGTAGATGGTTTGGTAGACAATTCACGTATAAAGATAAGTTGGTTCTCTGACATACATTTAAGCAGTGCTCTGTCACAAGAGAGCCTTTTTGTTTAGACATTTATAACATCATGGCCGACTCTACACTAGGCCGGAGCCTTAGATGTGGCAACGTCGCTTAGCTGTCAAATAGTGGGTCGGTTGGCCGAACGGCGGGCATTCCGCGGAAAATTTAGATTGTTTTATAGTTTCAGAATAATTATTACAATTTATATGTATTAGAGTTCATCTCGGTTGATAAGATAAGAGAAATACTTTTTGAAAAAATAAGAATGGTGAAAAATGCCAGTAGTAACAGTACAAAAATGTACATGTATTTAGATTTAGAGATTTTCCCTTCTGTAAGACATTTCTTATTTCCATTTGATTTCCTCTTTTTAGTTTTGTCGGTCTGTATTTTGTCTTGAACTGTGTAATTATTAATAAAAATATTTGCTACATTAACAACATTAATTCAAGCAGAATTTCATCAGTTTGAGGTTGATTACCTGAACAAATGTGTCTAAAACGATCTCATCCAAATGTATATTGATGTATTCTTTTGCATTTTTCATTAAAACTGCTTTGTGCAATTGACCAAAAACTTACTTTTATACCTATTGGCCTGAAATCAAAATTTTAACAATACCTATTGTGAATAAGGACTGTAATTTGAGCTGTATACTCTGATGGAAGGGTTACGCCTACCAACTATAAGCTCTATGTATTTAATATACCTATCAAATAATTTTGTCCTTCATGTTCTATCTATAATTTTTGTAATAACAAGAACATTTATACAGGCTGATATTTCATCAATTTGTAAAACAATGTACTTCTCCGAGAATAATTAACCCTCTGCTACAGTTTTAATATAAGGCATATTTTCTGTCAGGTGCAATTTTCAAAGAACTGCAAAGTTTTGATGAATATTTAGGGTGGTGGTAAAATTGGCAACTCATTCTCCCTCACAAAATTATAAACTTTCTTTGGCTGGACATAGAAAAGGTTTTAACATTAAATCAACAGAAAACCTAATTGAAAATAGTGTGCCAAAATATTTTCTATTTGAGACCAAGAGGATATTCTTAATGACAGTGGTAAAATTTGACTCAAATCACCAACAAATTATGATTTATTGATTTAGAGGAATGTCTATATTCATTGATACTAATACCACCTACATCTGACGTCTGGTTCATCATAGTCAAACTAAAAAATAAAAGTAAATGCAACCTGTTTCTTGCTGCCACTTCCACTTAAATGAACACCCAATTTACTTTGTAAATTTTCACTTAAGCTAGAAAAATTCACTATTAGGTCACTTTGAAGCCATTCTTGCTGGTCTTGATTCCCCTTCACTATCAAATCTTTTCGTAGGTGTGCCCAGATGTGTTCTATTAGAACTGTATCTTTCTGTGATATTTCGAAGGTCCAGAAAACATTGTAGGTACCACATTGTGCTTTAAAATAGGTCTTATCCTTGGAAATGTTTGTAAATTATTGTCTCTATTCTTATAAATATAACCAGCCATTACGAGGAATACCTTTCACCCACGTCTGCTTGAAATGCTCGTCTTGAGGAAAATTGAACACCCTAATATGTCCTTTATTGGAAGCACAATTGCTAGTGCAACCTGGTACTACACACTTTGCAGGCATCTGTTTATCTTTATAGTTTCGTTTGTGCAGGTAAATAATTAGAAACACATTAAAAATCACCTTCCAATCTTCTTTTTTACTCTGGAAGATTACACTAATGACTTAAAAACAAATAAAAGCTCGGCCCAGCTCGGCCCGCTATTCAGTGTTGCCATATTTCAATACTCCGGCCTAGTGAGTAGAGTCGGCCATGATAACATGGAATATTGTAGGTATATATACCATCTATTCTGAATTTTCTAGATCACTGCAATCAATAAATAAAACGAATCACAGTTTATTGATGAAACTTTATAATATAAAAATATAAAAAATGAGAGCCCCCTCGAATATTTTTCAAGTGTACTGGTCAAGCAAAACTAAAAGGTAGCAATTCTAATCTTAACCCCCCTTGCCATAAATTGCGTACGGCAATGGACCTCACGATATGAAATACGATATCCCTGAATAAATACAGAGGACGAAATTGAGTTATATTCCTAATTTGAAATGTCGTTACCTGAATAACAAACTGTGAAATACCTTGCATTAGTGTAGACAATAAATTACAATTTCAGTTGCGTTATTACATTCTAACACAATCAACGAGCATGCTGGATGGTGGTATGCCGTGCGTTCCAGCTACTGAGAGATTTAAACCTTGATGATTCGATCATTCGACAAATTTGATCTACGATCTGCTCCGCACAAATGAGAGATGCCAACAACCAAATTCGGCACCTGCTGCGTTATGTTTTTTGGCAATAATACTACCTGGCATACGCGACTGGCTGAATAGCTTTTTGAACGAGCGATCTCTGTTTGCTGTAGTGGAAGGCTTGTCTGAGTTTTCTGTACATTAAACTGTACTTTATTTACTAATCCCGCTTGACAATAATTGTTTTGACATCTACGTTGATCTGTGAGGCACGTTGATGTCGCCGACGTACCGTCTCCTGGGATGATAGTGGCTGGCCTGTGGTTACTTTTACTCGAAAGCATAGTTGGATAGTACATTGTTATAATAATGTCAGGGTGACAAAATTTTATAATTCAAAAATACTATTATCCAGGAGTGTAGTTAAAAGTATAACGTAAAAACGATGCCTTAAAATGCTAGGAAGACGGAATTTCAATCCTATGTAAGATAAACATCTGGCCGATATTATTTTCTAAACAGTTTGAAGAGCGTCACAGTAATTTAGGCGTCACGCTAGAATAAAGCCCAAAGTTGGATAATGTTTACTTGATGCCTGCCTGAAAATAGGTCCGTCCCTTCAGACTAGTCGACCACAAAAAATCATTTCATAGAACCTAGTGATACTTGGTACAATAAAGTGGTCTTGTGATTTGTTTTGTTACTGTGCATAGATTGTGCATAGGTGAGTTTATCTCACAAAGTACCCAATTCTACTAATCGTCTCTTTGTTTATTGATATATTGATTTATTTCATTAAATCATTTGAGAACTTGTTATTAGACAATTGACAAACTTTCATACACACATTTATATCATTAATGGTTTGATGATTCAACTCTTGAATGTCTGCGATATGAAAACAGATAACAATCTCGAAGTACGTGGCGAGTTGACCCTTCGTGCTGAACTAGTACAAAGGAGTGGATACTTTGTGAGTTGACCCCTAGTATCTTAGTGAGTTGGCCTCACAGTTATCATGATAATTCTCCGCCCTAGTGATTGAAGCTCTTGGAGAGGTATTTCGCAAGTTGACCCTTAATACCTATGACCCGAGAGATGTTTGATTTATGTTCTGTATAATTTGTATGACCACATAAGATGTAGATATGATTTTATCCGTTTGTGGTTAAAGGATATATTTGCTGTTTTATCTATTTATATTTGTGTGTTCATTTATTCTGCCTGTTTTATCAATCACGCCAGTATAAAATAACGACATGTTCTTTAACATATGTTAACCCATTTTTTATTTATCATTCTTTAATGAATTGGTTACTCAGGTATCTTTAAATTTAATTTACAGATGTGTCGTCTCGAGCGCTTTTTCTGAAACAGGCCCAACCTTTTATCGATGTTAAATTAGGTAAATTAAGTTATCGTTTAAATATTGAATTGTGATCTTACTTAATTTATTTTGATCATTGTTTTATTGATTGAATTACTACCTTATTAAATGTTTGTTTTAAAAACACTCCCACAATGATCATTTAATCATTAATTCGTTTTTATGTCCTACAATAATATCAACAGGAAGGAAGGAACAGTAAAATTAAAGACCTTGGAGCTCAATTTCAGGATCATCTTGTGAAAAGGCAGCGTTAGGTTTTGCAGTAGGGATTGACCTGATTGAGAAGGTACAGAAAAGGCTATTGAGGTTTTTTTATGCTAAGGAAAATATTATTTATCCGTACATGGTATCGTATAGATCAATTCTGGAGAGTTTTAACACAGAAGAACTGTCTACAAGGAGAGAAAGATCAGCGAATCTTCTCATATTCTATTTTGTCAGTAATATTTAGCTCGTTATGAATTACATGACATTGAAAATATCAAATGCTAGATCTAGAAGTAGCAACATATAGATATTGGGAAGCAGTACTTTGAAAATGTATTGGTTCGCCATCTATCTACCAAAGCTGGTACCTGAGCGTTTAGTTTGAGTATCCGTTTATGTAACCTGTTTAAAAGCATCAGGTATATAAACCTACGGAAACGATAACAAACAGACCCTTTTTTGTGGAACACTCATTTAACACTCCCGACATTCAGTTCACGCTTAAAAGCAACTTAACTCGCTTAAAGAGTAGCAATTTCATTCATTCATCCGAAACCAATCACAGACGACGTCGTTTCGCTTTTATTAAAGCTCGTCAGTGTGATTTAGGTCTCAGAAATTAAATTGCAAGATAGTGCCTAGCTGGCAAAACTCGTACTAATAGTAGCAACATATAGATATTTGGAAGCAGCTATATGTTGCTACTACTAGTACGGGTTTTGCCAGCTAGGCACTATCTTGCAACTTCATTTATTCGTCCGAGACATAATCACACTAACGAGCTTTAATAAAAGCGAAACGATGTCGTCTGTGATTGGTTTCGGATGAATGAATGAAATTGCTACTCTTTAATTAAGCTAGATCTAGATTAAGAATTGGAGATAAAGAATTATTTCACATCTCTAATAGTGTTTCTCCGGCTGTGTTTTACCTTTATGTTACTTGATATGTTTTTATTGTGTTTTTCTTTTCCTCATCTACCTGAAATTGTCCCAGGAGGGGTGTTTATAGAGTGTACTAGATAGAATAAACAAATATCCTCAATGCGAGTTTTTAATTGTGCGGGAGCAAGCAACGCACAATTGACACCTCGCGTGAAGTAGAGGGTGAGACTTTGTTTCTCGCCCCTCCCTCAAACTTCCAATAAAAGTTAGTCTATACATACATAGTCCTATTTTGTTGGCGAGGAGCGATATAGTTTCTCCTACGCATCGCTTCAATCGCAAATTTACTGTGGTGTTTCCATCAAGAGAAGAGTGGGAGTCTAGGGAAAGACAGCTCATCGAAGGAGGAGGACAGGTCTGGTACACAGAAGGTTCACTCGCTAGAGAGGACCTTCACTCCCTCTTGGGGGTCACACCACAGTATTCCAGACTGAGGTCTATGCGATACTTGCTTATGTAAATCGTATTCGGGAAATGGACGGGTCTAGGAGGCGGATTATCTGCTCTGCTCTGCTCTGACAGTCAGGCAGCCATCAAAGCACTGAGTGCTTGGAAAATAACGTCGGAACTGGTCCTGGAGTGCAGGAGGGCTCTTGACGACATTTCAGCTAAACACAAGGTATCACTTATGTGGGTACCTGGGCACGCTGGGGTAAAGAGTAACAAAATGGCGGATCATCTGGCTAGGATGGGACCTGGCAACAGTTTTGTGGGCCCGGAACCATGAAACAACATCTCTGGTCATCTCCGTCAAGCTCGGGAACTATTAGTAAGGCCTGCAGAGAGAATAGGATGATTTTGTCTCTCTCTGGATAGGAGTAACGTGAGATTGCTAGTAGGCCTATTAACGGGTCACCCTTCAGGCGTCACTTGTTCGTGAGGAGGGTGGTCAACGACCCGACGTGCACGTGGTGTGGTGAAGAGGAAGAATCCTCGGCACACATCTTGTGTCGCTGTGAAACCCTGGGTTATCACAGGCAGACTATGCTGGGCTCAAGAACCTTGAAACCAATAGAGATAAAACGGATAGGACCTAAGAATGTACTTGCCTTCGCTAAAAGGGCAGGTCTTAGGAACTAGCGCGGATAGAGGCGCAAAAGGGCCCATCGTGTGGCCTATGCACCAGCCACATTCTGTGCTGGATAGCCTCTGGTCCTTATTCATTCATAGTCTATACATATATACCACCTCTGTTCTAACACATTCTGTATTTATTCAAATATCTTCTGTTATACACATATCAGTGAAATATATTCCTGTTTCCTGCATAAAAAATACAGTTTAAACAGGCGTTTTATTTATTCCGGGACACAATATTGACTCTAGTCACACACTCACGCACACGCATTCGCCGGTGCATGCATAGCATATCTATTATAAAATATTAGAGCGAAGGACGACCTATTCATTTGCAGCAGTTATCATCACGCATATGGTACAACGGCGCCATCAGGCGATGCCCATATGAAACCTACGGTCGACAAATATTACAAAAATATGGTAAAACAGCTACAGATGGGTATATCCCACCTGAGCTATGAGTGATTTTACACACCTGTGCTTCAGTTACCCTCATACAGAGCGCTACACAATCTGGAAGCCAGACAAGAAAAGTTACAGTTGCATTTATGAAATAACGAACATTTGACAATTGAGGTTTTGAATTAAGAAAAAAAAGCACCTTTTTTGTGATAAATGGAAAAATCATATATAAGCTTTATAACAAAACTGTTTTTGTTTTCTTTTTTTCGCAATAATTCAAAAGTTATATCAAAATAAAAATGGGTTTTTGATTCGAGTACCGAAAACACGCCGACGGCTCCCGAACCCGTGTGACGTCACCATGGCGGTAAGGATGCTCCTTTGACCAACGACGTCCTACTCCGATACTAGATTCTAGATTCCCAGCCAATCGCGAAAATACGTACTGCTAAACTAGTAACTAGTGTATATTTGTTGCAACACAGTCGATGAATGAAGTTTGCAGCTCGAGACGAAGTCTACGATCGAAATAAATATGTTTTTGAATGTTTGAAGTTGAAGTCAGATTCCAGTAAGTAAGAACCTAAACAAATATGTTTCGTTGAAAAGATCTCCTCAATCGAAGGATGGCCCAGTGGTTAGACAGTCCACTGATCTCAGGGTCTTTGGATTGAAACCCAGGCCTTCCAACTTTTTTTTATTTTTTTATCAAAAAATTTATTGATGTGCTTTTTGCACTTGTTACGCACATTTTTTCTACGATCAACATAAATATGTGTTTGAATCAAATTTTGTTAGACATATTACTATTACTTACTACACAGTGCAAAAACTAAATACAGGAGGCGGTGGACAATTCAAAAAATCAATGGAAATGAAGTTTATCCGTCAATATCAATACCCATTAATTTTTTTTAAACGTAATAGTTAGTGAATAAAACAAAATTTCTTCATCCATTCAATTCACTCATTTTTAAGTTTTTTAATGTAAAAAAAGTAACTCAAACTCGTAGTGTAATCACATTCTGTTTATCACTTAGTATTATTATTTATTTAACTTTGGGCAATGAAGCTTAACAATATTAAATTTTCATAAAAATTTAACAAGCACTGTGCAGTGCAAGTAACATGTCTAACAAAATTTGATTCAAACACATATTTATGATGATCGTAGTCTTGTGCCTAACAAGTGCAAAAAGCACATAAAAACAAATAAAAAAAAGTATGTGTGTATGCGCAATTCATTGCAAAGAAATAAGTAGAGGATTCTATTTAAAATAAATTAAAATCGGGGATATTTGTTTAAGAATTTGGGAAATAATTTATAACTTGGCAACGTCGCAAACGCGAAAAAAATATTACAAAGCGAGATAGGGTATTAGCAGATATTTCGATTTAAAATAAAAAAATATAGGGTGTTACATTAAAAAACCAAAGTAAAATGACCTTCAAATTGCCGTAATTTAAAATTCTGCCAGAAACACCCTGTAGATACGAATTACTGGTAACATCCAAAATAATATCCATTCAATATTCAAGTAGCTCGCTGTATAACATTATTGAGAAAAGTTAAAGGAATATATCAATTTGGACGCATTACTTGCGACCTTGCAAATCCGGAAATTAATAGAAAATAAATCATAACTTGGCAACGTCGCAATCGATCCCAAAAATATTTTAGAGTTGAATAGAGATCAATGATGGAAACTAGAAGAATATAATAAAAAGTTATATTTCAAAATATTTTTAGAATATGCGCCTCAAGTAACCAAATAACTTTTGTATTTGACATTTTCTTCTATCAGGTATACCTTGCGAGATATCGAAGAATGACACACTAACTGGACACCCTGTATATATAGATTGAAAAGTAAGGGGGCTAGTACTGAGCCTTGTGGAAGTCCGTTGTTCAATTTGCGCTGCAAACTCTGTTTGACCCCTTTGAGGCCAACTGAACCCTAATCCGACATATGCCTTAGTATTCATGTTCAAAATTAGACTTGTAAAAACCTGAAATACGTAATACCTCAACTTCCTTGTTTCCAAGGACGACAATACTTTCCCGCCTATTGACGTGAGAAATACGAGCTATTTCGTTGGGCCTAACAAGAGAGCAGTGTGCGTGAGCTTAGTATCCACCTGTAATGTGCGTGCGCTAGACCCCCAAGGGTATCATTACATTCCGACAACATCAGACAGCCTCGCCTCGCAGTACGAGATATTTTTAATTTTAATTTCCCTGTATAAATATTAATACGACTTAGAAAATTAGTTCAGCTAATGTGCGGGCGACGTTAGCTACCTCGGAGACCCCAAATAAATTCCTCTTATCACGAGGGTTGATTTTGAAAGGTTGGTGAGCTACGGGAAGAAAAATAGCCTTTCCAACATGGCCTGCTATCTACCTATAAGATATAATGCAATAATAAAATATAATAATAACAGGAGGACGTTGCAAGCTTCTGGGATCCAGGCGTTTTTTTATGGTCAGCCTCCCGCAAAGGCTGAAAGCCTATAGCGCTGTAGAACCGCTGTGAGAGGATAAGTGTCGGTGCACGTTAGATTTGAAACGCTGCAGGTTGTAGCGGTCGGGAAACAAATTCCCCGGCAGCTGATTTCACATCGTCGAAGTTCTCCACAAAAAGGAATGCTGGAGGAGACTGGTTCGGGGAGTAAGGACCTCGACCTGGTAAGGATAAGCTCGCAGAGCTTCTCTAGTGTTCCTGGTTTGGACGGCCTTTGGTGTTATTATCTGGGAGAGCTCACTCGAACATCTTCCGTGATAGAATCTGTAAAACAGGGATAGGTCAGCCACCCGGCTTCGATCTTCCAGGCTATGGAGGTCCTTTGTGAGGTTACGCGTACCGATTAATCTAATTGCTCTTTTCTGGATAGTGTCCAGAAGCTTTAGAACGTGCTTCAAAGCACATCCCCACACATGGGAGCAATACCCCAGCGATGGTTGGATCTGTGCCTTGTAGAGCAGCAGTAGTTGCTCTGGTGTATACAACTTCCTACAGCCGAACAAAACTCCAAGCTTCTGGGATGCCGTTTTAGCAATACTGACGACGTGGCCATGCCAGAACATATCATGTTGATGTTGATCCCCAAAAGCTTGACGGAAGGTGATTCGACTATGGGGTGACCCACCATTTCCACAGTTGGTAAGCCAACGTGAGCCTTCATTGTAAGTGTTGTTGCCTGAGTTTTTTGTACGTTGAACTGTACTTTATTTGCTAATCCCCACTCGACAATTGTGTCCTGGGATGATAGTGGCTTGCCTGGTTCCATGCACGACACTAATGTACTGTCATCTGCGAAGCTGTAGATTGGATTGGATGTTATTTCCAGCAGCTCGTTGATGTACAGCAGAAACAGTGTAGGGGATAGGACAGATCCCTGAGGAACACCGGCGTTTATTGAAAATACGTCTGATGAATAGCCCTCGACTACAACAAACAGAGATCGGTCGTTCAAAAACCTATTCAGCCACTGGCGCAGGCCAGGAGGTAGTCCATAAGCAGCAAGCTTGACCAGTAGTCCGTCATGCCACACACTGTCGAAAGCTTTCGATATGTCAAGTGCAACAACACGGGATTCGCCATGATTGTCTATTGCTCTGTTCCACAAGTGAGTGACGTAGGCAAGGAGGTCACCTGTAGACCTGTGCTTACGGAAGCCATACTGGCGATCATTTTTGATGTTATAGTTGTCCAGGTATTTCAGGATCTATGTGTTAACGACAGTCTCCATAACCTTAGACATGATGCTGAGAAGAGCCATAGGTCTATAATTGGTGGGATCAGTTTTTTTGCCTTTCTTAGGGATGGGTTGTATGCAGCCAATCTTCCCCGAAGCGGGAAACACGCCTCGTTGGTACAAAAGTTTGAAGAGCTTGCAAAGAATAGGTGCAAGCTCAGCGGCACAGCGTTTAAGGACAATGGCTGGAATTTGGTCAGGACCAGTAGCTTTATTGGTGTTCAGTTTTTGGAGAATGCTTTTTACATCTCCATGTTGAAATTTGACCTCTGCCACTCTCTAGTTCACGCTTATGGTGGTGGTCGGAGTGATTTTGCAACCACACCTCTGTTTACTGCCAGCCCCAAAGCTGACTCAGGACACAGGAGGTTATTTCTTGACCCTCGCCTTGCCTTGGACGCAATGAAATACAGACAGTTAGCATGAGGCATCCTGATTTTCTGGCTGTATATAAGTCAGTTCACGTTCACGTCATTCGTATGATCACTGTATATTTTAGACGTTAAAAGGGGACGTGCGCCATGCACCGATTCCAATTATCTACAGCGTCATGTTCTATGCATTCCAGCTGACCAACACGTAGGTCTATCCCGTTGTAAAATGTCTTTGTGCCCTCGGCCCCAAAATTCAAGTAACCCTGTCTCTTTACTGCGGCGGTTAGACATTTCTGGAACCCAATTTGCATATACATTAGCAAGAACTACTCGACAGACGTATGTATATAGTTATGTTTGCGGTATGGCGTTAAAACGAACAATTACCTCTTGGTAATTTGGTGCTTCGCTTGGATACAGGGTTGGATATAAGAATTTCATCCAAACGCATCGCAGATAAGAGTTTTAATAGTCATCAGCTCCAAAACTACAAAAGTAATCGAAGGGTCATATACCGTGTAAGGCTTTCGCCATTTCATTGCGAAAATCAAAGACATACAGCTGGAAGAATCCGACATGCTGGTCAGCTTCGACGTGGTGTCATTATTCACATTCCATTCACATGCCATTAAACGATGCAATCGAATACATCAAGAACATATTTCCGGAAGACATTACAAACCTTTTCAAGCACGTGTTAACGACAACCTACTTGTCTGGGACGCCAACATGTACGAACAAATTGAAGATGTAGCCATGGGAAGCCCTCTAAGCTCAGTAGTAGCGAACTTTGTAATGGAGAAGGTCGAACAGGCAGCCTTGAAAAGCGCTCAATACAAGCCCAAGATATGGCTCAGAGACGTGGACGATACGTTTGTCATTTGGAATCACGGAAGAGAAAAGCTCGAAGAATTTCTAGAACACTTGAACAGCGTGCATGAAAACATCAAGTTCACCACGGAGGTAGAAGAAAACAAAAATCTCGCCTTCCTTGATTTTCTTCTAACAAGAAAAGTTAGATTAGGGCACAAGGTATATAGAAAGCCAACTCATACTGACCGGTACTTACATAAAGAATCAAATCACCACCCATCACAGAAGTACGCAATTATTAGAACTTTGACAGAACGGGCTAGAAAAGTGTGCGAACCAGAAGAAATCGACACCGAACTGGAACATCTAAAGAATGCTCTTAAGGCAAATGGTTACACAGAAAAGCAAATAACAAGAACAATGAGAAGAAATAGGGCAAAACCAGAACCTAAACCGATAGCAAAAGCTTTTCTACCCTATGTCAAGTCCACAAGAAAGATACAGGAATATTTGAAAACGATGAAGGATAAAAGAGACCCACTCAAAACAACGGGGGTATATTGCATACCATGCACATGTGGGCGTGTATACATAGGAACAACGAAGCGATCTATAAACACAAGAATTGCAGAACATAAGGCTAGCTGTCGACTAGGCCATACGGACAAACCAGCGGTAGCCGAAGATGCGAGTAAGGAGGTTGGGTTTTTAGGTCGGCGTCGTTTAGCGTTAAAGCTTGACGTTTCGCCACCACGAGTGGATGGCATTTTCAGAAGCCATCTAACTTCGGCGGCTTCCAAAATACTGACGGCTGGTGGATCTACACCTGTATTTATACCTGCTAACAGTGACGTGGCCCAGCCAGGTAGCGTTGGTAGCCCCGCCCCTTCGCGATATGGTAGTGTCTTTAGGTCCTTCAGAATGGGTACCGATGTCCGGTTGTTCTTCTGTGTTTCTTCTTCCCTATCGAAATTATTATGATGTCTTTGTATTTGTAGACATTGCGGCAAGAACTTGGGTTTCTTCAAACTTGATGCTGTGACTTCCCTCCTTAATCGCATGTTCGGCTACCGCTGATTTGTCCGTATGGCCTAGTCGACAGCTAGCCTTGTGTTCTGCAATTCTTGTATTTATAGGTCGCTTCGTTGTTCTTATGTATATACTCCCACATGTGCATGGTATGCGATAAACCCCCGGTGTTGTGAGTGGGTATCTTTTATCCTTCACCGTTCTCAAATATTCCTGTAGCTTTCTTGTGGGCTTGTAGGTTTAAGATTCGTTTTTACATTCACTGATAAAAACATGGATTATTATTTCAGTCTATTACTCTAATCGTTTATAGTTGAAAAGTTGTGGAGAAGTAGTACAAGGAACACAGGTAACTGGGTTTTTTTAGTATTGTCGATAATTTTCTGTTTCTACAGGAAAACCATGTTTTATGCTGCGATAACCTATACTGTATTCAATCCCAAGACAGACTACACATAAACAGTCGCATGCAGCATTAGCGTGGTTACTGTCCGCTGCCATCGGCGAACGCGCTAGCTATAGTCCAGTGCAATTATGGATTTTATATTACTATTTATAAGAGTTGCCCTATTAACCCATTGCAACTTAAAAGTAGCCAGTTGCCAGTTTGAAATGATCATTTAGGCAATGAACACTTGACATCGCATATTTGGATCTGATTTCCAGTCAATCTTGGGGGTTTTTACTTGCCGGATTATAACATACAATTCACACATAGTGTACTGGACTATTAGGGACCCTACCGACATGAGCCGATCACGCACGCTGGCTTGTTTTCATTTAGTCTGGCTTGGTTGTGAATACAGTATAAACATTTTATCATATAAAGCAAAACTCTCAATTTTACCACATTTTTCTCTTATAGATATCATATATCATATCATATATCTGACCTGACTTTTGTATTTGTAATGTATGTTGTATTCTCATATATTATAAAATATATCTTACAGGTCTTTATTACCTTTTTATAATCTAAAGCAAAAAGTTCCAAGTCCATTTTCGAAAAAAAAAAACAAAATCTTGGAAGATAGAACACTAAATTAGCTTTAAATTGGAGTCGCTCACTCTAAAAGTAATAAAATACAAGATTATGCCTAATCAAATGACTATTCGGAAAGGTAATATTTCCAGAGATATACCGGGTGTCCCAGAATTTCCTTGACACGTGATATTTTCGTAACGAAAAACGGTTCAAGCAAGAACTGAGTGGTACTTTTGGAGGTACTATAGCGTCTATCATACCATGCATTCAAAACTTTTTTTTTGTACGTCAACCCCTAAAACTCTCCCCAACTTTTTTTTTCAAATAGCACACCATAGGTTTTCTTACATAAATGATATCTCCATTTTATTTAAAATCTTGTATTACCTTTAATTTCATAAGCAAACTTATTTTTTCCGTAAAATCATAAGCATAAGACAAATGAAATGATAATTTGTTTGACACCTGATATTTTTGTAACAAAAACGGATAAAAAAGAAAACAAAGTGGGTTTTTCAAGGGTAGTAAATGACCTATCATTCTTTACTTATGAATCATTTTTTTCTTACTTAAACCCCTGGAATCCACCCCTAGCTTGTTCTTTCAAATGTCAATCCACAATTTTGCCTGGGAAAATAAATTCTTCACTTGAATTTAATTACACAAAGGTGAGGTACTATAGCGTTTTAATTAACGTAAGAAATTCATTTTTCCGATAAAAATTGTGTATTAATAGCTTGAAAATTAATAGGGTTGGGTTTTCCGGTTGGAGTGATTTTTTTTGTAAGCGCAATATGATAGGTAATTCAGTACATTTAAAAACCCACTTATCTTCTTTTTTATTATTTTTTTGTTACGAAAATATTTGGCGTGAAACAAATCCTGATTTTATTTACTTTATGCTGATGACTTTACGGAAAAAATTGGTTTTTGTACGAAATCAAAGGCATTACAGGATTGTAAATAAAGTAAGGACTTCATTTATGTAGGAAAAGCTATAGGGTGCTATTTGGAAAAAAAAAGTTGGGGGTGAGTTTTAGGGGTTGACGTACAAAAGAAATGTTTTGAATGCATGGTATGATAGACCCTATAGTACCTTCAAAAGTACCACTCAGTTCTTGCTTGAACCGTTTTTCGTTACGAAAATATCACGTGTCAAGGAAATTCTGGGACACCCGGTATAAACTTTAAAAGCGTTTTTTTCAAAAACTGGAAAATGTGACTTAGGCGCTTTTACAAGATTACCAGAATTTTTGCACTTTTTATGTTGGGTCCTTCATAAGTTCTTTACAAGATTACCAGAATTCTTGACCAGAGCATAGCGGCACTTCAAATATTTCATCAAAATCGGTAAAGCGATGATAATTATGAGCGAAATGGGTTTCGGTGCTTACGTGTAGTAACTAAAGATAATCGAAATGAACCATAATAGCTACAGCTGATACTAGCTAGCCTCCTGGGCTCAGCCGCTTTTAACAGACATAACAAAACACGCCAATTTTGTTGCGCATTATTTTTTACGACGTCAAGTGTTGTGTTGTTTTAATGAATTTTTGCATGCCTAGCGGGCGCCCATAGTTCTTTGTTTGCCATTTAACGTACGGTAATCTAGAAACTCGCCAGGAACGTCCATAAAGCTGCATTTTTTATGAAGTAGGTGTTAATGCAACCACGTCCTGATTAAATGCATGGGAATCTCAGTTCCCGTATGCATACGCAGAAAAGCAAAAGGAATTCAATTTTGAAGGTTATATACATATGCTTATTTTTCTAGTAACTGCGACTATAGATTATGTTTTTTTTTCATAGGTTTCGGTTAACGATTGAAACTATAACTTTCCTTCACGGTTTATTTTAATCTAAACCATCTTCAGGTGTCTATAAACGAATAGAAAATGATGTGTATATAATTAAAATAAGAATAAAAAACAAAAAAAAACAATTAAATAAAATAATTATAAACGGTCTGTGTAAAGTAGATATATAGCTAACTATAAATGATTGAGTGATTTTATTTTTGTTTATTGAAAATGAATACAAAAGAATTAAATTTACTGAGACAATGAAAATAATACTAACAAACCTACTTACGTTAATTTCAGATGTCGGTTACATTTCTGTAAAATTGTTTTGTTTGTGAAACAGCCTCTACAGATTGAGAGGGCTGAATGAAAAACGCCGTACTGGTCATTTCAGTAAACGAAAATAAAATCACTAAGTTCATGTTTAAACAAATTATATATACATTTATAGTTAGTTATATTTCTACTTTACACATACAATTTATAATTATTTTATTTAATTGTTTTTTTTGTGTTTTTACTTCCCACACCGATAGGTGAGGGGAGTATTGTGATCGCGAAAATTTTAGATTTTGAGATAATACGCTTTTTGAGCGTTTTATGATGTCTACATAACGAAAAACTACGTCACTCATTTCCGTCGGTCTGTCTGTCTGTCTGTCTGTCTGTCTGTCGGTCTGTCTGTCGGTCTGTCTGTCTGTCGCTTTTTTCTAGCCTCATAATCTCAGCAACCGCTGCATGGATTGTGATGAAATTTGGGCAGTGGTATGCTGTGGGGTCGTAGTAGGTAATGTTCCTATAATTTTGAACATCGGTGCATAGGCGGCGGAGTAATTAGCAAAAAACAAAAAAATTGTAAAATTGAAAAATTTAGTGCTTTTATAATAGACTGTCCACTGACCTGTGAAGGAAGACCTGGCGACATAAATAACTTTTTTAGGTCCATCCGAACATTGCCTTGCCTATTACAGAAAGCAAAGGACAGAATTTTTTCTGATGTAAACATACGAGAGTATTGCTTTAGATCGTTGTAACGAGGAAACTGTTGAATTGATTTTAATGAAATTTTGAAACAGTATTACTACCATGGCGAAGATGGGAAACGCGTATGGTTTTGATAAATCGTGCCAGTGGCGGCGCAGAAATGATAAAAAAACTAAAAATATAAAAACAGCTCAAACTTCGTTTTTAAGCGTTTTAGAGGTTCCTGATCACTTTCTGCATTATTTTGGGTGGGGGTGAAATTGGGGTGGTTGGGGGGTTGTAGGTTGAAAAATTAAAAAATTTCTTGTACTCATAATAGGCTGTCCACTAACCTGTGAAGGAAGATCTAGCGACACAAATCACCTTTTTAGGTCCATCCGAACATTTCCTAGCCTATTACGGAAACTAAGGAATTTTCTATATATATACGAGAATTTATTGGTTTAAATCGTTTTGTATTTTGTAACGTGGACACTATTAAATTGATTCTAATGAAATTTTGACACAGTATATTGTTACCGTGGTGAGAATAGAAAACGCTTATGTTTGTTAAAAATCGTGTCAATGGTAGCGTAGCAATAATCAAAGAACGAAAAATATTACAACAACTCAAATTCGGTTTTTAGATGTCTTAAGGGTTCCTGATCATTTCCTACCAGTTTTTTGGGTGGGGGTGAAGGTGAGGTGGTTGGGAGGTGAGGGGTTGTAAAACTGAGAAGCTTGTAATATCGGTAATAGGCTGTTCATTGACCTATGAAGGAAAGACCTAGCGGCATAAGACAATTTTTTTTTGGGGGGGGGGGGGGGCTGGCGATTATTTGGTTGCAAGAGATCTTAGACTAAAGCTTCATGCTATGGGAAAATAATAAACTGGTATCAGCGTAATGTGTGGGAAGTACTGAGTCAATCAGCTTGACTTCATTTTTTTGTATTGTATTCTTATTTTTATTACATACAGATCATTTCCTATCTCATTTATAGACACCTGAAGATGGTTTAGATCAAAATAAACCGAAATGTAGTGAAGGAAAGTTATAGTTTCAATCGTTGACTGAAACCCATGAAAAATAACCATAGGTTATATACATAAAAGGAGATTCTCAATCCAAGAGTTTAGATAATCTTATAAAGATATTACTTGCGACAAGAACATCTGCTCTCGCTCGTCCAAAATTTGGACAAAATGCTTTATGTGCTCCTCAAATTAAATCGAAAATCACAGAAAAGAAAGTTGTTATCTATATTGTCGAGAAAAAAATCTTGTTCGAGACCCTGGCACGCGCCATAAAGTTCAAACTAAATTACTGTCTTGTTCACAAAGTCGATTTCAACAGCGTTTTTTATATTTCAACGTCAAGCCAATGTTTATATCACCTCTAGCGTTAATTTCCACCACCACAATTCATTGTAATTTCTTTTCACAGAAAACATTTCCGTGTGTTAGGTCAACACTTTGATCTCCCGAATATTCAAAGGGACTCAAAATGAACATCTGTATTGCTTCAGTGTGTGTGTGTGACAATCTACCTTTTTGCAACTAGGAAAAATGCCATGTGGTCTGACTTTGTACATCACATTTTTTTTATGGTCGACCTCCCGCAAAGGCTGAAAGCCTATGGCGCTGTAGAAGCGCTGCGAAAGGATAAGTGTCGGTGCACGTTGGATTTGAAACGCTGCAAGTTATAGCCGTCGGGAAATCCATGTGACTGCCTCACAGCCACTACTACACCGAAAAAATACTGTTGCGTTTCCAATTAATTGTTAGTATTTGGATGTTTTTCCATCGCTTTAAATATATTTACAATTGTTTCGAATCCATGTCATTAAAAGAATTCAGTCCTTATATTCGAAGTAATCACAGGTACGCCAATAAATTCAAAATAATTTTGTATTCGTTCTAACGATATGTATAATCCTTCTAATACCAGTTTTCGAAATTTACCCTATGTTTCATTTAAGCAAAGCATACAGTCTATTCAATGTACAAAAATTATTACTGCAACAGCAGTTCGTGATAATTCGTCTGATAAAAATTAATTTTGTTTCAATGGGCCTTATCGTTCGCTGAACTATAATCAGTATTTGGCGGGACTGATGTCCCGATTCAATGAAGGTAAGAATAAAGAACAAGGGGATTATCTCAGTGTTACTATCGCCGCGAACCCGCCAACATTTGGTTGTTCCGTTGTGTTATTTCGGTGTTAGCCGTGTTGTGTCATCTCGTGGTTTTGCGTATTGCATCAGCAATTGTGTGATTTAAATGTGTCCAGTTATATACTAAATGGAGGACCTACTGAGAAATTGAGACTTAGAAGAGTTAGCACCCACATTTGAATGTAGGTATCTAGATTAGTCAGACAGTTATATTTCAGGTAATAATGCAAAAACTGGTGCAGGCTTATGTCTAATTCTTATATCATGCTCCTTATAACTTCACACAAAATCACACAATTAAACATCCAAACGAATCAATCAGCTGTCCTCGCAATAAAATCTGTTGGTCCAAGGAAAAGAAAGTAGTTCAGGATCAATTACCAAACACAGATTCGATTCAACGACAGGCTGCGATTGAATTATTCATTGGAATCCAATGACATCTTGTAGTTGAATCGACAATACGATATAATTCGCTACCAACTATACACTTCCCATTGGATAAAGCATCGCTGTGTTTGAGGAATGCTGAGTGTAACGTCTTTGACAGAACGACAGATTTTTCTGTGTGTACTACTATGTACCTGACTTTGCCTCCTTATTACTGCTACTATGAGGAGTACCGAAAACGCTTGGGAAGTGTTGGATAAAGCCTCCCGACGCCATTTGCCTAATGGGTCAATATCGGCCGAAGAAAACAGTCTATGTATAACACTCTGTATACAATAAGCCATACCTCCTTTGATACATAATTCAAAATTAATCTGGGAGCATTAAATCCTAGGATACGCACATTGCTCATTAATAGTGCACGGTAAGGAAATAATTAATTATTCAGTAATGAAAAGTACACTTAGAATAAGCGTGTGCTAAATTCGTTGCGAATCTATTCAAGCAACAGGAGGAGAGAAGCATTGCGCAATTGTATAACAATTATTTTTTGCCAGGAGAGATGCAGGGATATACCAGGATTTCAGTCTAGTGGGGGGTGGGGGGGTATGAAGTTCTAGCTCAGCTAGAATTCTGTTGTGAATGGAAATCTGGAAAAATGGTGAATGTTCAGGAACCCCTAGAATGGAACGGAAACTGGAGCTACTCTGGGAACTTGTTTTGTGCTAATTATATGCCACCAATGCTTCAAAAATGGGAAAACCTTCTCACCTAAGGATACCGAAATCCTTAATTCAAGCATATGATAGTTATGAAAACAAAAAATTAGACTTCAGAAGAAGGCTGTACGTATTATTGTAGGTGCTGGCTATAGGGACCATTGTAAACCCCACTTCATTAACCTCAATATAATGACACCGCCATCATTATACATTTACTTGCATCTTGTGGACATTCATAGAAATAAGAACAATTAAAGCCTAACTTCTAATTATCATTCGTATAATACCCGATCCGCAGAACTAATAAGAGTTCCTAGATATCGGCTAGAGAAGTCTGCTAGGAACTCTTCACAATTACATCTATACAATATCTTACCAGCTCCTCTCAAAAACTTAGAGCATGCAAAATTTAATGCCTCCATTAAAGCATTTCTTCAGGAAAATGTATTTTATTCAATCCGCGAGTACATGGACACCCTCAAAACGACAGCTACTTTCAAATTTGTAAAGTAGTTATTTTTGTATTGTTGTTTTTTACTTTATGTGTATTGTCTCTGTTTTTACAATTTGATTTTATATTTTTACATTTTATATTGTATATGGACTATTTTATGCTGACTTGCTACACATGTAAATTTTACATATCGTAGTGAAATAAATCTATCTATCAGTCCCTCAGCTGGATAAACGGTAAACATAAATAGAGCATCTAAAATAAATACTTCACGAAACAGCATATTTTGCAGGCAAAATAATTAAATTCTCAAACTCCTTGTACACTCTATTAGTAATTAATTAAAAACAGATGTAGGATCTCGGAAGGTATATAGGAAAACATATTCTAATAGCGCAAGAGAAACAACAACAAAAACATAGATGGAAGCAGGTCGATGAAAAGACTTCAAAGCTCTTGGTTGAATGATTTCCGAAGATGCTTTGAATTCTCGGTATAAATCTGCGCAAGGAAACAGTCTAAAAGAAGAAGTAGAGGATTATAAAACAATTCAATCTTTTTTGGTGTACCTATGAAGTTAATTAATACTACCTAGTATTCCACTTGATAGCGGTAAGGCTATTGATAGCTGATCAGATTTCTGAATTTCGTAATGAAACGTTAAGTCACTCAAAACAAAACAGAAAGCAGGGCTTTTCAGTTCCTCAGCTGGATAAATGGTATACATAAATAGAGCATCTAAAATAAATACTCCACAAAACAGCATATTTTGCGGGCAAAATAATTAGATTCTCAAACTCCTTGTACACTCTATCAGTAATTAATTAAAAACAGATGTAGGATCTCGGAAGGTATATGGGAAAACTAAAAATTAGTAACAGAGCAAGGGAAACAACAACAAAAACATAAATGGAAGCAGGTCGATGAAAAGACTTCAAAGCTCTTGGTTGAATAATTTCCGAAGATGCTTTGAATTTTCGGTATAAAGCTGCGCAAGCAAACGGTTTAAAAGAAGAGGTACCTATGAAGTTAATTAACACTCCCTAGTATTCCACTTGATAGCGATAAGGCTATTGATAGCAGATCAGTTTTCTG